>PVKA01013726.1:0-54279 GCA_004027165.1 Ctenomys sociabilis | reverse complement strand
AAAAAAAAAAAAAAAAAAAAAAAAAAAAAAAAAAAAAAAAAAAAAAAAAAAAAAAAAAAACAACCACCTTGCAAAGCAGCTCAGAGAGGATCTTTTATTTTTGCCAGGAGTTTATAGGACCCCAGGGCATTAGTAAGGAGATGATTTTATTTCAAACATAAATAGAAAAAAATAATAAGGTACAAAAATAAGGCAAAGATTTTCCTAGAATGTTTTGATCTTATCAAAAACAGGTGCTAATTTTTCCCACAACTTATAGTCTTTAAATCAAGGCAAACTTTCTGTAAATGTTGGTGAATACTAATTTGGTTTCTTTCTTTATGACATGGACTTTTTTCCAGGACAACTCTAATCTAAAACAAAAGGAGTACTGAGCTGTATACTTGAAATTCGCTTTGAAACACTCTCGTTTCTCTGTCCGTCTCTCTGTCTCTCTCTCTCACACACCCACACACACAGCACAACTCAGTCTATGTGGTGATAGATGTTAACAAACCTGACTGTGATGATCGTTTCATAATATGTGTTCATATCAAAACATCAAATTGATTCCTGCTAGGCAACTATAAACCCACTAAAATTGAAAAACTAAAGCAAAAAAAAAAAAAGAATGTAGAGCCAATTATAAGCTCAAATCAAAGGAGATGTATACAGAAAGCACACTAATCTGTCAATATTGACTGTTGGTCTAAATGGTTCCCCAAGTCTCAGGGTCTCAGAAAAGTTACAGATGGGGGATGCAGAGTTGCTGTACACATCCCTGCAGTCGTCTAGTGCATTTGCGGAGTCAGCCTACAACCCCCAGATCTGAGAGACTCTTACCGTGGTGGGGACTTCCTTGGTGGCTTCCTGGTACACATGTTGCTCCTTCACCAAGCTGCTGGGGAAATAACCCACGACGCCCATCTCGGCCTGGTGATCAGCGTAGACCTGAGTGCCGGGGGAGTAGGAGTCAGCGCAAAGCTGAAGTAAAGGTCTCTCCAGAAAATAAGAATTCCACAACTGCCGACGCCTTCCCTTCGCTCTGTATGCCAGGGGACTCCGGGAAGAGCTTGAGCTTCTATTACTGAGTTAACCCATGGGAGCTATACAGCTATTTTCTTGTGGCCTGTTGTGACTGGTCTCATTACTTTAGCATTACTTTCTTTTGTGCAATCTTGCAATTTGCCTGAAATCTCTTTGGAATCCGTAGAAAAGAAAAAAATTTTTTAAAGTAAATAGACAGTTAAGGATACATTTTCCTTGGTTTTTAGCAATTCAAATGAATAGACACTAGAATGCAATTCAATTTAATCCTTGATTTCTTTAGGACCTACCTTTGAGGCGATAAAGGCTGTAAATCACCCTGGCTTCATCCCTGCCCTTGGAAACCTTGTTATTTTAACTGAAGGATGTAGATTCTTGAAATTAGAAACACTGCTAAATTTCCTAAAACAATACTGAAATAGACTGACTGCCAATTCACATACCTTTCACTTGGCAAACCTTCTACACACATTTTTTAAAGAGATTCAAATGCTATGGGATGTATAAGCCTCAACATGTGTATGCTCCCCACTTTGCTAAAATACCACATTAACCCACCTCTGGTTTTGTTATGAAATTATCTTTATTTCTTTAAAATGTAATAAGAGCGAATATACCTAAACTTTTTTGCATTTGCGTTTATAATCTCTGTATTGTTCTTACCAGCTATTTTTAAACCTTACAATGGGTTGAGGGCAGGAAATTAAAGGAAAATTAAGAGCAGCAAGTGTCCTATGTTAAGGTGTGTGCATATTTTGAATAATCCCCTCTTACACTGCCAGCCCAGAATTCTCCAGCTTCTTTTTCTTTGACCAGCTTTGAGTAAATGTAGATCTGCTGCCCTTTTTTAACATTAATGAATCTGCAGTCTGGGGCATTATAATCTTCTTGGGCTCTAGCCAGAGAAATAGTATCTGGAAGATAAAAAAATAAATTGAAGTGACATTTTATAATAGTAAAAAGGCAAAGCATAGGAAAACTAGGAAGTCAGAGTGACTAATATCGCCCAGGGTACAGCTGGGGTTCAATTCAAGAAGAATTAAAGCCTAAGTACGAGAGCAGTGACAAAGTGAATTCTCTACTGTCAGACTCCAACCTTGCAGACCACTAGACCCCATGCTGCTAGAACACATTAGAGAAGATGCGCTTCAAAGTGCAATTCAGTTCTATGCTGTTAGTGGAGCTCTTTTAATTATATAATAGAAAGATAATGAAAAGCATAAAAAAAAAAAAACCTCCTTACAGATACACTCGTCATCTGCACACAGCTTCTTGGAAGCAAGTCTGTCCATAAACACCCCACTCCCCGAACATACAGCTACAAGACCAAGGAGAAAAAGCAACAATATTCTTGCCATCTTCCTTTTAGCTGTTTTGACTGGCACTCTTCACCTACAAGTGGGGACTGAGTGCAGCGATTCCTGCCTTTATATGAAAGCCAGAACTCTGGGTAAATAGCTGTGACCAATGGGAAGGGTCCACCACCCCTACTTTCATCACCAGCTCCCAGACTCCAGGGGGTCCTTGGCTTAGGATTTTCCAAGGACAGCCAGACTCCAAGTCTTTCACACACAAATGAAACTCATAATGGTATGCCACTGGTAAAGCTAAATGAACGTGTAGTTTATAACCTCAACAAAAGTGCACTGCAGGCCAGAGAGATGGCTCAGTAGAATAAGTGTTTCCCTGACAAGCACAAGGGCCTGAGTTCAATCCCCAGTTCTGAAAAAAAAAAAAGTAGATTACTAAGAGGATCACTAGAATTTTGAACTATGTTTTAATTTTTAAATTCCACCTTCATAGGTTTCTACCTTAAGAGCAAAGAGACTACTTTCATCAGTCATGTTGAACATGTGAACTCTATCTTTAGTACAAATAATTTTAAGAAGTCTAATTAATAAACACCTGAATTTACATAATAGATGATAGATTCTTATGAATACAAATCTTTTTTTTAAATCATTTTTTTATTTGGTATGGGGTCTTTCTATGCAGCTGGGACTCCTGGTGATCTTCCTGTCTCAGCCTCCCCAGCACTGGGATTACAGGCATGTCCCACCATGCCTGGTCTTGGTGGCCAGCATGGGTTGGGATAGGAGTGGCATGGCATGTGGTACAGGGGATCAAAACTGGGTCCTTGCACTTGCCAAACAGGTGCTTAGACTGCCGAGCTATCTTCCCAGCCTCATGAATACAAATCTTTTGTGAAAGAGATTTTAGAAATATACTGGTTGGTGGTACACTTTGACCCCACCAGTGGAAAAAGAAGAGATGGATTAGGAAGAGTGGGTCCTTTCTTTACTTCTGTGTAGATAAATTTTACATCACTGTGACAGATACCCGAGACAATAAGTTTAACTCAGGGAAAAGGTGATTTTTGACTCATGTTTGGCAAGTTTCAGTCTATACTCAATTCTACAACTTATGCCTGTAGACAAGACATCATGGTGGGAATCTGTGGTGGAGGACACCTGCTAAACTCATGGTGGTAAGCAGAGGAGGAAGAAAAAGAGGAAGAGGAGGAGGAGGAGGAATGGACCAGGCAGGGTCCTTCAGTTCCTGGCCAGGGCACACAGCCAATGATTTAAGGGCCAGTTATTGGGTCCCCATTTCTCAGAGGCTCTGCCCCCTCCTGATGTCACCCTGGGAGCAAGTACCTTAGCACACAGACACACATTGGAGATCCACACTATAGCTATCTCCTTTAATATACATACAATAGAAAGATAATGAAAAGCATTACAAAAACTGACTGATTAAAAAAAAGTGACAGATTAAGAGCCTGTGCAAAATTCAGGCTCAAAATACTGGTGGGTCATTGAGAAGCAGATAACATTCAGGTTTGTGTTACCTTCTCTTCTGTGTTTTCTGGACCTGTTTCCCATGAAAAGAGAGTGGTAGTAGCACCATCTATTCAACAAATATCTATTGAGCACCTACTGTGTGCCAGGTACTACTGTAGGCACTAGACATATCAGTGAACTTTTGAAAGGCTCTGGCTCTATGTTTTATGTTCGATTAAGAGGGACAAATGGTTGTTGCCTTTTACAGGGTATCCAGGGCTGGCATTTCTCTGATGAGGCGGACACGCATGCCCTCCCAATCCAGTTTATAGAGCAGAGATTCCTGTCAATGCCTTCTCTTGTCAATGGTCTGGCTTCAAGTGATACCTCCTCCCCATGCTTTAGGGGTGGTCACCATATAAAACGAGGGACAAGAATTCAATTTACTAATTTAGTGCAAAATAATTTTCTAAGGGATTAATTGATAAAGCAAAATATGCTCATAGTATAATAAAAAGGCTTTATTGTTTGGAGTTTGGTGTGAAGTATAATTAAGTGACTGCAATAGAGTTTTACTGTTCATGTGTAAAAGGGATTTGGTGTGCGTGTGTGTTTTGTTTACAGAAGGATCTATTATACAGTTGTCCTTAATTTGGAGGCTTGTTTTCCTCAATACTTTCATTATAGACAAGGAAATTGAGGGCCAAAATTGCCCAATTCCCTTTCTCGACCACCCAATATAAAGGTTACCCTGAAGGATTGTGGTCCTTCGCTATTTCCGCTCATCACTGTCAAATTAGAATTGGGATTTTACATCTCCCATTTCCTGCTGCATGTCAAGGAAAAAATGAACTTGAAATCATTTTTGAAAGCAGAATGTCAGTGCATTTTTCTTTCCTATAATCTGGGAGGCTAAAAGTATCTCTGGGAAAACTAAAGCACGGACTAAATCTTCATCCTGCTCAGGAAGCTGTTTCATAGGCTGTTGTAGTCTCCAGCCAGCCCTCTACATGGGAGAGCTAAAAAACAATTGCCATCTAAGAGACACTTTAAGAAATGGGGAATTCGTAAATTTGGATTGCCATGCTGTGCTTGGACGCTCCAGGGCAGAGTAAAACTGTGAAGGAAGTTACATTTTAGCTATTACAACTATTATAAGGCTAAGGCTCATGTGAAAGCTTTGATCGGCCTTTTGAAGATGAATAGAGATGCCAACCTCGTAGGCACACCCTTGGGAGGACTTGTAGACTCTAGTGTCTGCACTGGGCAAAGCTAGGAGGGAGAATGGAGGTTTCTGGGTAGTGTTGCAGTAATGCCACAAGTGGGTGTGCTCAGTGTTCCAACCATTGCAGTCACGCAGTCTGAGGTGGGTACTGTCCAGAGTTTACTTACCTTCTTCTTCTGGACTTCAAGTGCATTCTTCAAATCTAGTTTGTGGCTCTTAAAAAGGCAGCTGTAAGTGGAGTTCAATCCCCAGCACAAGCTATGCTAGTCCCGCCCCTGGGCATATTGAGCTGGCCACCAAGACAGGGCATGGTGGTGCACACCTGTAATAAGAGTGCTAGTGAGGCTAAATATAGAAGGATTGCTGAATCAGAGCTGCATAGTGAGACCCTGTCCCAAATACATGGGAAAAAAAAAAAAAAAAAAAAAAAGGCTCTGGCTCCTTTAGCATCTAAGGAGTGGCTCCAGGAAGCAGAGGGACAGTCCTTGCTGTGGCCTCTAGGACCTGGCCCCTCTGCCTCATAGACTCCCCTCCTTTCTTTTCCTCATGGACTCTTCCTGTCATGCTTGTTGACCCCTCCTCTTCAAAACACAATACCCACATGCACAGCTTAACCCTGCCAAGGTCATGAGTTGCATCTCTCAGGTCATCTGCAACCTCTGACGGGGTAAGTTTAATTTGGCTCATGGTTCAGGGAATTCAGTACATGGCTAGTTGGCCCCTAAGGCAGAAACTTCATGGATGACTGGGTTTTACTCATATGTGATTTAATTGATCTAAGACACAGACTGAGCCTAAGTAGTCAAAAATGCCTCCCAGGTGATTCTAACATGCAAAGTTGAGATCCATTGTACGGACAACTCAACTATAGTACTTCCTCTAGTCATTCCTAAAGACAGATTGTGATAGGTAAACTGAAATATCCTGATTTGACCATAACATTTCCCTTCCTCTCTTGAAGCCTTTTTGTGGCTGGCTCAGCCCACACTGGGGATGGGGCAGACTTGTCATGTGTTGCCAGGGATCAAACCACGGTTCCTGCACTTGCCTACCTAAGCTTGCCTGAGCAAGCACTTTAGACTACTGAGCTGGCCCCTGAAGCCCGACTTCCTAGTGCAGTTACCCATGAGAGTTCTGAGCAAAAAATTTAATAAACTGAGGTTAACAGAACTAATGAGGAAGTGTTACATTTCAGGAAAGGGGGAAACTAGAGTACACTCGGGACTTGGGACTACAGCCTGAGGCACTGCTGTAAATTCACAGCTTTTACATAATTATATAGATTTATCCATAGATAGATGCTGTTTCTGTAGGACAGGCCGAGGAAACTAAAGGGACATGATAACCACACACAGTATGATACAAGGTTGGATTCTTGGGTCATCAGCAAAATCTTAACTTTGTACCATGGAATTAATATTGATTTGGTAAGTCAGACTGTGGTTACAAGTAGTCTTTCCTGGGCCAGCCAAATAGCTCAGTGGATTAAAGCTCCTGCAAGCAGGCACTGGGGCTGAGGGTTTGATCCCTGGGCCTGCCCTGCTGGCCCCACCCCGGGGCACGCTGAGATGGCAATTGAGACGGGTGTGGTGGCACACACCTGTTTACAGCCTCCCAACAGCTGCAAATAAGAACCAGAAATTCTATCTAAACTGAAAAGGACATCAGATGTTACTACTCTACTCAAAATCTGACAACATAAAGCCACACAGACCAGTACATGAATGTTTGTGTCCACTGTCATTTTATTCATGATGGCCACGAATGGAAGGAACATAAATGCCATCAACTGACTCAGGAAACTGCTCCCCATGCCCAGCACAGATTAGTCTCAAAGGCAGCCCAGACGCACCAACTACCATGACAAAGGAGAGTGGTGCCTGGGGCTGATAGCACAGGGATGCATTTCACCGCGAAGGGACCCAAGGAATCTGCTTGGTGTGATGGAAAGCTCTTGGTGGCCACTTAACTCCACACTTGCCCTAACTCATCAAATGGGCACTAAAGTAGGTGGAGTTTTACTGTTCATAAATACAATGTTTACAATCCTCTCAAGTTCCCAATTTCACTGACAGTTTAAGTCATTAAAAAGGCTAGCCCTCAGCATCTTCTCCTGCCATGCCAGCTTTCCTCTAGCACAGCCACTTGAATATGACCCACAGTTTGGGATCTGTGACAAGGAGCAACTGAGAGTAAGCAAAATATTTAACATCCAAGAGTAATTCACTTTTAGCAAAGCACACAGGCTTGAGGACTGGATTTCAAGTTACCCAGAGGAGGCAATCTTCACAGGTGACAGTTGTAGGGATAATAAATTATTTTGCTTTTTTCTGTTCAATGTACACATAAGTGATGCCATAACTCTATTTACCTCGGTCTAAACGTGGCCCTTCTGTAAGTATCCAAGTCAAGAAAATACTAAAACACAGATGCCAACAAATATTTAATATGTACCATAACCCAAAAAATTGTTCATTTCCACAAATACCCATGGTGTCAAAGCAGGGATAATGGACAGTCTTAAGCATAAATCAAATTCCTAAAGGACTTTTGAACATTGGTGGTTAAGAATTACAAAGAGAAAGCAAGATTAGCATTGGCAATTAGCCTACCTGTCCTAAAAATGATTAGAGATTAAGGCCTCCCCTTGGGGATTTTCAATAATGAAGTTTGATAATAACCAAATGGTACTTCCTTAGGAAGTGTACTTACCTCCAGAGGAAAAAATAAACTGCAAAACTTAAAGATACACATTTCTTGTTTTCTTAAGAAAGCAGTTGACACAGTTGCTCTTAACCTTTGTTAAAAACTGAAAAGGTTCATGAAATCCCCACCTTTATTAAAGTACAATGTTCATTTTCTTGAAGGACACAAAGATCAAATTTAGATCTTGCTCAGGACTTTTTCTCTAATACCCAAAATGATCTATTATAAATATTAATAGTCTCTTTGACCTTTGTGAAAATGCCTGAGTGTTGTTCTATCACTAGCTACTCTAAAAAACATTGTATTATAGTTTCACATGCTTAAGAGGTGTTTTAGCCTAGAACAAGCACTTTGTGAGCAATGAGCAATAAGCAACGCATTACTTAGAATACAAATAAGTTTATTGTACAAAATTAAGGCCTTCATATTACACAGTTCACTAGGGCTAAAGAAAAACTAGATAATTTAAGACTTTCAAAAAAATTTCACTTTTACTTTGCCTTTATCTCCAACCATTAAAATGGCCTGACCATATGTTATCAAAACAAAAGCATGAATAACACCGAGTCTCGTAAAGATGCTACCCTGAGGTCATTTCTTGGCATATGTGATCTTCATGGCATGGGATGGTGTGATCTTAAAGCCTTGTAAGGCATCCCTGGCAGCTCCAGCCTGCCCGTCATTTTCAAATTCCACAAAAGCGATGTCATGCCTTCCAGGTACAAGACGAACTTCCTTAAAACCAGGGAACCTAAAAGAAAAACAATTTATACATACAAATACATACATAAATGTCTGATTTGTGCTTATATTTTAAAGCACCATTCTCATACTGGTCCAGGAAATGCAATTATGCACCACCGAGCATCTTGATTAGGAGGAAGTATTAATTAATACTGGGAAAGAACTGAAAATATGCTGATTCTATTTTTGTCATTATATTAAAGCTCTGATTCCTGATTAACTCACTAGCTAGAACTAATAATTCAAACATTTAGCTTTCTCTCTGCTAAATCTGCAGGCTGGCTTCAGTCCTTGATGAGCCCCAGGCCACATCAATGAACCCACAAGGAATGACTGCTGTGGGATGACAAACGGCTTCTGCTCACAGAGGTGCTGAGTGTCCCGTTGGGGGAACACCAAAAGCAGACTTTTGTACACTAACTTACTGATTAAACAGCATGGACAACATCATCTCATTGGTCTCTTCTGGTAAGTTATTAAGGAATAAAATATAGTTTGGAGGGTAATCAGGGACCTAGCAAAAAAAAAAAAAGGACAAAGTTAGCTTGTATGTATAAACAGTGCTATAAATCATTTGATTCCTACATTAAAACCTGAACTTCAGAGAGCTATAGTCCAGATTTTATAAGCTTGTGAAATCTTACAACAAAAACTAGCAATGAAAATCAATGACAACAAGAAATAAATATAACCTAACAGCAATTAAATGAAGCAGATGTTCAAGTCACAACACCCCAAATCCGAAGACTGCAGTCATAAAGGTTTTAGGCATTCAATTAATAGTATGTAAAACAGCATTTGTTTCAAGCATTTAGAGGTCAATTATAATTGGAGAATTCTGTCATGGAGAATACATAATTAAAGAACCTAATTAAACTAGAGGTTATCCCCTCTCAGCTGGACACTCCACTCAGGTAACACTTGGTACTCAACTCCCTTGCCTGCTGTTTGTTGCTGGCCAACATAGAACACAGAACAGAAAAGTCACTGCTGAGAACCATTACTCAGTGCCTGGGGCAAGACTATCAGATATTAACCTATCTGATGCCCTATCGTGAGGTTATGAAGGTCTGTGTACAGAGTCCCATCTTCAGGCTAGTTTCAAGGAGAGAAGAGATCAAGTATAAAAAACAATGAGCAAACAACTCAAGGCTTAGAGAATTAAGTGCTGGCATTTCTGAAATGGACTATAAATGCTAAGGATGGAAGCAGATAAAACAAAATGCAAGTAACTTAAAACCAGAGGAAAAAAACTTCAATGAACAAAGAAGTGTCTGGATTTATGAATCTTGCCAAACTCTTTAATATTACAGAAACCAGATATGAAACTATTATATAAACCTCAGCTCTTGACTTTGAAGCACTTAGTGGGAGATTTGGCAAGGACTTCTAAAACGTATAGGAGAGACTTAAAATATATAAAGTGTCTCTGTGCTAAGGAGTAGGTGCAAGGCCAACCCAAACACCATTCGGAGAGAGGGAGTACTGCCTTGCCAAGATGAAGAGAGGGCCCTGGGCACCATGCCACAGGGATGAGGCCTGGCTACACACTACAGCAACACCCTGCCCTCAGGGACTCAAAGCTGCCATTGGGATTCTGTCACTGAAGTATTATGGGAAACAAGGAATATTCACTTTTATTTTCTTTTTCTTAAAATTTAAAATGTTGTAAAGCATAAGCTTCTAACTTTGAAGTGGTATCAAATTTACATATGATTTCTTAGGGTTGGAGTAATTTTGGCTTCAAAAATATAGGAGCTGCTTTGTATTATTGTTATAATTCTTATAATTTTAAAGTAAGAACCATATGGAAAAAAATGTTACCTGAGGATTTGGTGCTACATTTCCTTGGGTATTAGCTGCTGATGGTCCCTAAATAAAGAAATAGGGAAACAATTAAAATTTCCAACACTTTTAAAAGATAGCAGATATTTATAATTACTGCATAAAAATAAATTTCCAGACTTTGTAACTTCACTTAATCTTACTTTAAGAACTTACATTTTAACTGTGATTTAAAATTCATGTATTTAACTGGTAATTGATTTCTGAAGTCTGCCCCTAAATTTTAAAGGATTGCATAATAAAATTTACTATCTATGCTTTAAAATGGAGAATACATGCGAAAAAGAAGCACCAATCTTACTTTTTGGAAAACTATATACACATACTAAGTGCAAATGATTTTCTAACCACTTTAATTCAGAAGTGACTACTTTTATCTATTTTACATTAGATTTTGTGAAAGAAAAGAATCTCTGAGAGGACTGTTCATGATACAGTGTTCACAATATTGTCTTATTTTTTGTACTTAGGACAGGGTGTACAGGGTCTCACTGCACAGGTCGGACTCATGGTGATCTGCTTGTTTACAGCCTTCCAAGTGCTGGAATTGCAGGTGTGTGTCATGTCCAGCCTCATTCACTGTCTCAGCATGCCCCAGGGGAGGGGCTGGCACAGTAGGGCCGGGGATCAAACTCCTGGCCGTCTGCCTAAGCAGGCACTTTAATCCACTGAGCTATTTGGCCAGCTCTTACAATACTGTCTTTACAGGCAGCATTTGCAGACAGAAAATAAACAAGCCAATGGAGATTAACATTTTAGAGAAAGATGGAATTAAATGTCATGCAAATAAAAAAATAAACTTTTATACATCTACATTTTATTTTGTTGCTTAAATATAAACACTGGAATTTTAGATCTTGGTCATTACAACTTCTAAGAATTCCATCCTACAAACACTGTATCACAAATACTTGCTCCAACGATCATCTCGCACATGTATCACAAGCATCCAAAAAAATGAACATTATCTGTCTCACCTGGCCAGGCTTTTTGTTTGCAGTTGTTGCAGTCTGTTCCACAGTTTTAGCTTTTTTCTTTTCTTTTTTCTTTTCCTTGTCAGCAAAAGTGCCACGCATTTTAGATATTATATCAGAGTCTGTTTTTGCATACTGGATTCGCTGTTTTAATTATTTGAAAACAGTTACTTCTCATCAGCCTAAAGGCTATTCACTGCAGTCATTAATGTTTCAAATTCCATTAGACAAATATACTACAAGCTAATTTTAAAAACACTTCCTAAGGAAATGGTCAAAATATACTGGGGAGCCAGATGGAAATCAACTGTGGCTGTGATCTACAACTGAGACAGACTTCGATTCAACTGTATTTATTAAAAGAAAAGCCGTCTGTTTTCATATGGAGAAAACAAGACTGAAATACCCGCGCCATAGCTTCTCTCCAGTTAGTGACAGCACACCACTAGAAGTGTGTCTACCTCTCAGCAGCATACCTCGGCCGGGGCTCAACATGTGTTATCAGCTGCAGAACATGCACATGGAATTGTTACTCTCGATGCTTAAAGCACCCAGGACTGAGAACAACTTTCCTTTGAATACATCATTTTTAAATGAAATGACTTTAATAGCCACAACAATTTAAATTTTAAAATGTTTTGAAAGGAAATAAGGGACAGCATCAGAGCTCAAGCAGCTGGGCCACTTATTGACTCTTACTATGCCAGAGTCAGCAGGAGACAGGGAGGTATTCAGACACTCTGGCCCAGCAGGCTTTCTTTCTGTGAGCTGTAACAAGCAATACAGCAGTTTACACAACTTGTCAAAGTGCAGGTCTGAGATTCTGTGCTTTTAGCAAGTACAAAGGGGCCAGGCTAAGGGCATTGGGACCAACTCTGAGTAGTACAACCCTGGCCGAAAGCATCAATACAGCTAATGCCACTACCAACAAACTGTCCAAATATTTTGGCCAATGACTTAAACTGTTATCTAAGGTGTTACTATGTGCAGACTGCAATTTTCATTTCAAGCTAACAGTGGGAAAAGTAACTGCCTCCCTGGTCACATCAAAACACAGTGGCCCTACAAATTACTATCTAAAACTGCCCCCTTTATATCACGAATTCGATCTCAGTCCTCAGAGACAAAAAGGCATTTTAAAGGAGTGTAAATCAGAAGGCATGGGATGTGTTAAAACCAAGAGCAGTTCGTCCTTCCTTCTTCAGCTGGAGGTGAGTGCACCCAGGAAGCACTGAAGCACACCCTGCTGCACCCTCCAACTGTTTCCACAGGGGCCGGGCTCTGAGCTGCAGCCACTCTCCGTGGGCTTCACTGCCAGCAGCTCTAAGTCTCACCCAGCATCAAGGTCTAATCAAAGGAAACAGGCTGTTGGTTCAAACAGTCTCACTTGGCTACAGCTCCCTGATGTCTCCAACCTCATCCCTGACCCGAACAGACCTTGGTAACGTGATTTGTGCACCTTTATGAAACGGTCCACTGGGAAAGTATCTGCTTTCAGCCAGCTTCCAGCTGTGGTTTTCAACCAGAGGTAATTTTTTTCTGACCAGCAGACACTGCTAGCTGTCATGTCCCTAGCATGCTGTGGCTCAAGGCCAAGGACGCTGCTAGAATGCCACAATGCACAGCAAGTCCTCTCTAACAAAGGCCTGTTGGTGTAAAATGTCAGAAAAACCACTGCTGAAAAACCCTGGTGGACAGAACATACCTATAAATGATAAAAGTATACCTATAACTTAAAGGTACAAAAGGACAAGATTTACATTTATACCAAAGGTTTCATGATAAAAGCCCTTAGAAACATGGTTTTACAGCTCGAGTGCAAGTAGAGCTGCAGGTGCACAGGCCAAAAGTCTGCGGACCCTCCACTGAGCGTTCGAGGTGGTGAATAATAGCTCTTCAAGTCTGCAATGAAAAGTGGCCTCCAATAAAATTATATTTCAAAAAATGGGAAAAAAAATAGAAAAAGTAAAAAAGTTGAGGAAGGAATATCTGAAGAGTCTGTGGTAGAAAAAGTACTGGACCAAAGTGTAGTGAATGGGAAGGTGAAGTATTTTCTGAAGTAGAAGGGATTTACAGATGCTGGCAATACATGGCAATACTGTTTTCAGCACAAGTCAAGAAAACAACTTTGTAGTAGTCAGAATGTTATACTAATGTACATTTTTTACTTTATTATAAATAATGGTGAGCAGCAGTCAACAAATAGTTTTACATTCCTTTAAAAAAAGATTGTTTTACTTTACTGAGGTATTTTTAAATTACACACAATCTATTCTCAGTTACAAGTTAGAGCATACTTTACTCATTTATGATTTGGTACATTGGAGTTAAAAGAGCAACTACAATCACTTAAATAAACTGATCCTGATGGCATATGTCTGTAATCTCAGCATTCTGGGAGGCTGAGGCAGGAAGATGGAAAGTCTGACCCCAGCTGGCACAGGTTAATGCCCTTAGCAGGACTCCATATCAAAATAAAACATAAAAAGGGGTCAAGATGCAGTTCAATGTAAAGACCCTGGACAAAGCACTTAACAAATTAAATAAAAACACAGCTCAAAGAATTTTATTCCACATAAAATCAGGCCACTGGGCTTTCTCCATTGAATTAGTTTGCAAGGTGAGGCTGGTAACAAACACAGAAAGCTCTTTCCACCCTGCCTGTACCCGAGTTACCAAGTATATGCCAATTTTTCACCTTAACTCAGCAAGACAGTTCCAAACCCAATTGGAGGCTCCTGCCAACTGAGATCTTACTTATGCTATTTCTTCATACCGCTAAAATCAGGTGGTTTCAAGAAATCCCAACTTACTGAAACACAGGGTCAAATCTGGTATAAAATGGCGTCCCTACATTCCGGCCTGTGGCCAACCCTTTTTTTTAAGTTAAGTCTTGTGAATCACAGCCACATCTACTAATTTACATCTCACCTACTACAGCTTTTCTTGCCCCAAAGACAGCACAGTGAGTGGCTCCAATAGAGATCATCTGGCTAGCACATTTACTATCTGTACCTTTACAAGAAGGTCCCTGACTGTTAGCACATGGTAAACATTTATAATACTGTGCTAGGAAATTATTTTCAAGTCTCAGTGCTGCCACTGGTTATAGTAACACAACTTGGATGAACAATTAACCTTCCTATTCCTGATTCTTTATCATAGAAATAAAAGGATTAGACCAATGGTCTGCAACCTCAAGGCCAAATCCAGCCTGTAGTCTATTTTTGTAAGGCCTTCAAGTTCAGAAAATTTTTAAATACACTTTTAAGTTATTAAAAAAATACACAAAATACATAAACAGCAATTACATGTAGCCCGTGAAGCCTAAAATAGTTCTCCACTTGTCCTTTAGAGTTTGTGCTGATGCCTGAACTGGATCAACAACCATCCAACTTACTGACACCTTACAGGTGATGAAACTGACCACAGGCACAGAACCAGTCAGTGGGACCGGAATGAGGGGTCGACAGATCTTCTAAATCCTGGGCTTTGGCTCTAGAAGTGCTTCACACCATGTTCCAATCCCAGAAGGCAAGCAGTTTGTAGTCCATTAACAAAGTGCATACTCACGAAGTAGGACTCTGAGTGTGCATGGGCCCCTTACGCAGTCCTCTGCCACTTCTGACTTATGCCAAGGCCTTCGACATTGATCTCCCTACTTTGCTTCTAGCAGCAGCTACACATGGATCTCATCTTTCCTGAGTTTATTTATTTATTTTTTTTGTCTTTTTGAGACAGGGTCTCACTATGCAGTTCAGGCTGGCCTTAAGCTCACTTTGTAGCTCAGGCTGGTCTCGAACTTGCAACGATCCTCCTGCCTCAGCCTCCCGAGTGCTGGGATTACAGGCCTGCGCCACCACGCCCGGCCTCATCTTTCCTGAGTTTAAAACTCATGTATATCTAATCCATTTCCATTCAGGTACTCATAATGTACATTAAGTACATTAAGCCTAATTTACCTTAGATCATTGTTTTAGGTACACTGCATAGCTTCTGATACGTTGTATTTCCCCACAGTATTTGCAAAAACTTCAGGCAGTATTTGTTTCCTAACCCAGGATTTTTGATTTTCATTTTGTTTTGTAAGTTTACAAAACTCTCTAAAGTTTCCCCATTCATGTTCTACATTATTAATTTCTACTTTTTTTTTTAAAGTAGGGGTATCACATATGTTGCCATCATTATGTTAAAAGTACTGTATGCTCAATATACTTTGGTTCTTCTGTTTAAGCTGTATAAGTTTAAAATGCATTCAACTTTGCTAGTGCAATTCTCTGGGAATACATTCATTTTTTCCTAATACACAGTTAATAGCAGAAAGCAATGCAGTCCCTATTTACAAATCTACTACATGTTAATGGTAATTAAAGGGGTGGGGAGATGGCTCAGTGGAATAAGCGCTTCCCTGGCAAGCACAAGGGTCTGAGTTCAATCCCTGGTTCCACCAAAAAAAAAAAAAAAAAAAAGTAATTAAAGTAAACATGACAGGATTAACTCACCATTGGTTTACCGTAAAATGGGAATCCTTGCAACTGTCTTAAGGCATTTGTGGATGAGCCCAGTTCTTTAAATATAACAAAGGCCTGGCCTCGCATCTTCATAGTCTTTAAAGCCACAATATCTACCACATGCCCAAATTGAGAAAACAGTGCATACAGGGATCGCTTCAATTCTGTTAAGAGGGAAATCAAGATATCTGAACATGAAATAATGACAAAATTCTTCACAACATTCACAACTGAATGCTTCCCACCAATCAATTGTAGTTGTTTTAATAAAAGCACATACTATTCCCATTAAGTTATTTGAAATCATTATGAGAAAAAAACAAAACAAAACAGGTCAGTCTCTACTTACCCTTGTTTTTAAAAAGCATTAAAATCCTTATACCAAATGGAATGAAAAGGATAGCCATATCAGAAGTTATGGAGTAGTGTAATTCTTTACACACTAGTATAAACAATTTAGCTCTGAACAAATATTTTAAAAAGTATGTACCTTCTTTTTTAATTTTGTCATTCATGTTGTTGATATAAATTGTATGATTTGGTCTGATATCCATGTTTGAGTCACAGAAACTATATGCAGCCGCTAAATATAAGATGATTTGCTTCAAATATCCTAAATAGACAATAAATAAGCTGTTATTAACAAGGCTTACATTATACTGGAATACAGCATAAAAACATCAGACTAATTTTTCAAAATTCTTTCAATCCCAAATGTCAGAAAGCATCACGTGACAGTAACTAGCAGCCCTCCTTTTTAGATTTCAGGCTCAAAACTAGGTAGAACACCAACCAGTACACTGACAGATTTTACTAATACCAATACATCCGACGTAATAAATACCTTTATACCTGCCTTCCAGCTGTGACAAATGACACCGACTTTCCATTTGTGCAGTGTACTTCACAGTACTCCTTCCCAGCACGTCAAGGGTACTCTTACTGAGTACTTTCACTCCTAGTTTTATATAACATCACCAAGACTGTGTGATAGTTAGGAGCTCGGATTGTAGTACCAACCAGATCTGAACTGAAACAGTGTCTACACTTCTTACAAGTCACCTCACTTACGGCCAGTTCCTGAATATCTCAAGTCTTCGAGGGAATAGTAACCAGCACCCACCCAGGATAACTCAAAATTCATGAGAGAAAGGCTGAACTGTTCTTGCACGATAAGGTAGCTATGGTGAATGACCAGTACAAGGAAAGTATTTAAGGTCACTGTCAATATGCACGGGGCCTTGATACAGCCCTCAAATTTTCTGAACATTTCTCTCACCCTCACTACTTCATTTTCGTATTTTACACTACTCTGAATCCATATTCACACTGAACCTTTCACATTTTACACTCTCTTGCTGCAAAATCGTTGAGTTTGCTCATTCCTCGGTGTGTCACGTATTCCTCTAGCTCACAAATACTTTCCATGCACTCACTACGTGAAGAGCACAGGATGCCTTACTAGGTGGCAGCCTACTAACTGTGCCTGTATGAGTTTCACGAAGGCTTGTAAACTCCTACGTTGAAACCCGGTGGAGCGCTGGGGTCACGAAGTGACAGATCCGAGGGGCGGAGCTCGGGGAGGCCGGGAGTCCGCGGGCTGGAAGTCGGGGACACCTGGGGATGCCCCCCTACCCTAACATTAAAAAGGGAGCCAATGGAGGGTACCTGAAAGTGAAGCGAGACGTCGAGCTCACACGAGCAGAGGGATCTTATCATCCTTTGATTTCCTAAGCACAAGCTCCCAGGCCGGAAGCTAAAGGGCTGTCCCCCAAAATTTCGTGCGCCTCGCAGGGCTAGCACGCCAGACTGTTAATTCCCCGCCCCCGAGCGGACCCGGGCCGCACAAGTCCTACCCGATCCTACCTTTGCGTCTGGTCTGTCCGGAGCTCTGCAGCCCCCGGAACTCCAACCGTCAAGTACGCAGCCCTCCAAACCAGCCCGGGCTCACGCCGACTTCGAAAGAATCGCGAGAAGGAAATGGAACAGGCACCGGAAGTAGCACTCCCAAGCTGCTTAATCGAGCGCCAGCAAGTCGAGAAGCCGAGCGACGATTAAATCGATGCCTCCCCTTCTGCGGAACACAGCTGGAAGTCTCTCTGCGCGTGCGCACACTGCCGTGGAAGATGTGGCGGGAAAGGGGACCAGAACAGGACAGAATGAAATGTATCCTGAAAGTGCGAACCAGTATCATACTGTGAGGGACAGAGGGCAGTGAATCATTTCCTTTAACACGACCTTAACAGTTTTGCTCCAGACAAAGATGCTTTCCATCTGTCTAAAAGCTATGTGATCTGTGTTTTGTTTTTATTTTTGCTGTTTTGAGGATTGAACTCAGGGCCTTCACCCAATGCTATCTCCCCAGCCTATATTGTTTAGAGACAGGGTCTCGCTAAGTTGCCCTTCGTGGGCTCAAACTTGCCTCCCCAAGTGCGGGGGTCATAGGCTTGTGCCACTAGCTCTGGCTCCAAATCATATATAATTTTACAGCACTTCCTCACACTGACAGTGAGGACAGGTGGCGCCCTGTTTGACACCATTTTTCAAGGACAGCCAGTGCCCTTCCAGCCAAGTCTCTTAACTCTTAGAACTCAGGATGCCCTCCCCTGGCACACTGCCTCTCCGTTTGAATCTCAAACAGTCCAGTTTGAGGCACCAGAATAAAGAGAAATGGCATCGGTACTTGACTGTCTCACCAGGTAATGCAACTGTGCTCTGCTCTAGGGCATCCCAAGATCATGGGCCTAATTCACTCAGAAAGCACCCAGCCACCTTCTCATCTCCCTCCCCACATCCTGTCCATTCCCCTCCCCATAAAACGAATAATCAAAGGAGTTAGTGCTTATATTAAAAATGAGGGAAAATTCCTAAAAGAGGACACATTCATCTACTTACCCATTCACCAGATATGTGGTTTTTAAGAGCCAGTGGGCTGCTAATCTGTCTCCTTTCTTAACTAATCTCTCTGACCTTCACCTTCCTGAACTGTGAAATAGTCATCTTGATAGTACCTCCTAGCTATTGGAGGATCTCAGGAGCTGACTATAGAGTTAGCACACCACCAGACACAAAATACATGGTTCCCAAATGGTATTTCTAATTGCTATCTCTGACTTGGACATACAGATAAAGGACAAAGGGGATAGGGACCAAACAAGATAGTTTGATCAGTTGTAGATTGTTATTATAAAAGTGTAAACTTGAAAATTATATCTTGAGGGTGGGGATTTTTGTCTGCTTCACTTACTCAGGTACCCTCAGAAATTAAAAAATGGCATATAAATATATATTAAATGAATGAATTGAAAATTGCATAGTACTAAAACAAATTTTCTGGAAATAAATTACCATCTAATAGTATTATATGAATAGATATGGCCAAGGATTCATAACTGTTAGAAGAGGTAAATACTGTACATCCATGCAGCAATGCTCCAGCTGGGAAGAAAACACCACAGGAACTGCAGAGGCTGAAGACAGATCACACCCTGGTCCATGAATGACTAAATTATGGTCCTGTGCATTTTTTTCTGGGAGAAGGAAGTCACCCAATGGCACTCAATGAATGAAGACAGCAATATACAATGTATTAATTACTGAAACTGCCCTATTAATCGGTTTTGAAACTGTCTCATTGCTATTTGTTTCTCAACAAAATTAAAAACAAAACAGAGGCACTCAGTGGTGGTGGTCTGTCTACTGCTTTCCAGGTCCTGAAAAGAGCCAGTCCTTGAGCAGCCACTCTGGGCTGCCCTATACTCTGTTAATGGTCCTCCTATAGTAGGAGGCCAGAGCATAGTAACATGGCCGGAGCCATTTGGGACAAGCTGCTGGTTGAGGAGACTTAACAACCATGGGTCCAGAGCACTGCACCTGAGCCTGATCAAGCCAAGGTCTGCTTCTAGTACCAGTCTTCTGCCATAAGAATATGCCAAACCTGGCACCTGATGTCTTTCTTGTAGCAAGCGATCAAAGGCAACAACCTGGGTCAACTCTCAAAGAAGATGAGAAAAGATGGCATCAATTGACTTCCAGGCCCCTGACCTCTTATTCTTAGATTGATCCCTTCTGTTTGCTGAAGGCATCTTTTTGCTCTCTTTTTTTTCCTTCAAAGCACACACTTCTTCCTGAGCAATTTTTTTTTTTGTGTGTGTGTGTGTGTTTCTTTCCCTTTTTCTTTTCATTTTATTTTAGTCCTAAGACAAGCAGTGATATTTTACATCCACAAATTTGTCCTGAACAAATCATTGATCAGGACAAATGATAATCTAAAAAGCACTGCTGGTCCCTACCCCACCCTATAACATTCTGAGGATTTCTGAATGATTTAGGGAAACCGGTAATTGAAAGCATAGCTGGAGGGGAGCAAAGGGAGAAGAGCTCATTGGGCCTTATGAGAAGCTGTGTCTGCCATGATTACATATCTAGATGATCTTAATTCTTATAGCATACAAGCTCTGGTCACAGGTACTGTAAAACGACTAGTGTTCCCCTGTTACAAAATTCTCTGACCTTTTGCTGGTCAACTCAGGTTAAAAAAAAAAATCTTGTCTTAAAACATGATAGAAGAGCAAATGTGTTTCCCTGAAGCTCTAATCAGTTGAGACTCATATTTTGAATAGGCAATGTGATTTACATTCCTATGAAACAGGCATTTTTTATTGGACAAAACTAAGAGCAGCACTGTAACTGCTGTATCCAAGCCTCGTGAATCTCCTGATGATAAACTAGCTTATTTTAGAGGCAACAGAAAGACGACTACAACCACTTGGGAATATAACTGTGTCAAGATGTCTACATTATATGGATGATAACTGAGGTATTTCTTAGTGCCTCTGAATGCACATATATTTTGCTACCTTATCTACATGTGTTTTATGTTTCTCATTAAATGCTTTCAGTATCTTGCTGCAGTGGATTTGAGAAGAGTCCAGGTATAAATGAAAACATATCATAAAACCATGGTGAATATATTTTGTCTTGTTTATGTTACAGCCACAAAATGTATGGCAATTTGTTTGTATTTATTTTTCTCCCCAGGTGGTAATTACATTAAGAAATTTATATAGAGTGAAATTATTTTCACTGCACACATTAAACGATTCGAAGCATTATTGTTGAGCTCCAAATCATGTTTACATTTTCACAGATGATGGGAATGACATTGGCTAAGCCTTCCTAAAAAAGCAACCCTCTCACCCCCATTTAGGCAGGAAATAATTTTGTGCAGTTAATTTCCTTTTATTCACTTCAGTCTATTGTATTCTTCATAAAAGTATTGTTTTTAGAGATGCATATTACTGTGTAAATGTTAATAGTAAAGTATCATTTGTGTACTTCCAAATCACACCCAAGGGCAGGTGGAATCTGCATAGCTTATGATAATGTGTATGTTCCATAAAGTTTGGAAGAAGTTTTCCTTGAAAGCCTAATAATCTACCCAAAGAAATATAAAGGACAACTCAAATTTTGTGTCATTCGATATTGTGATACATATACGTCCTGTTCAGCATAATACTGTCCACTCTGGAAGTGAGCTAAAATAACTTCATACACCTGCCATCCCCTAGGAGATTAGAAAAATAAGATATTTCCAGAAGACCCGCCTACCCAAAAAAATGTTATGCAGATGAAATTCTCAAGTACAACAGGTTTTGTTTCTCCTATGAGTCTGTAAAAAATTTCTTTTTGAGTTTTAAACCCTTGGTATTGGAAAATCCAAATGTAAAAAAAACTATCTAAGAATGTTCATCCCCCATTGTGTAAGTTCAAGCACAACATATCATTAACAGCATGGGTGTATCCCAGAAATCCTAATCCAGTGCTTCGCAAATATTAATGTGCATTTAGTTTTTCCCCATGGCTTCTCCAACATTTGTTGGATTTCTTTATGATAGCCATTCTGTCTGGGGTGAGATGGTATCTCAGTATTGTTTTAATTTGCATTCCACAGATCCAGCCACATTCTTAATCAAAAAAATGAATTGTTTATTTCAAATGAGATACTATGTATGTGATAGTTTCCTTTACGTGCCTTTGCTGGGCAAATTTATTTATTGGAAATAAATATGAAATAAGGACGTGTAGAATCTTACTTCAGTGGGTGATTGATTGTTTGTGAGGTCCTGGGCCACTTTCTAATTTATGACAGTCATCAGAGCTGTGGGAAAACATTCCAATCCTTACCTTTTTCTAGACTTATGTACTACTCTGTACCATCTGAAAATTGGCCTTGCTGTGTGCTCCTTTTGGCTAATGAAGTGTGAGAACATAAGGTCTATAATGCTTCCAGACAGAAATACCAAGACCCAGTGCCCAAATTACCAGCTGCCCCCTTTCATACATTTACCATCTTGGAAACATGTCATAGGAGAAAGCCTGTGTCAAGCTTAGACTCTGACTACTACTAAGCCATCCTCCCTCCCCATGCCTCCAAACTCAACGGGTCTAATTATTTACATAACATAAGAAATAATTAGCCAGGACTTTTTTATGCTGCAGAGCCTCCCCCATCCAGATGTCACACACTAATTAAAACACTTCTGAAAAATCTTAAAGTGTTCTCATTGTTGTTGCTTAATACAGGGTCTAACTATGCTACTCAGGCTGGACACATAACTCAGGCTGGCTTTCAATGCCTGATTCTCCATCTTCAGCCTCCAAAGTGCTGTAATTATGGACATGAACCACCACACTTGGCAAGTTTCTGGTAGTTTTATACAAAGTGTTTCACACCTGTAGGCTGTTTTTAAGTACCTAAGAAGTTGTATATTGGAGATGACTCATATATTTGAAAGATGAAACCAAAGTAATTAATAACCAAATGACACATTTTAAGTAAGTCTCTCTCTCTCTCTCTCTCTCTCTCTCTCTCTCTCTCTCTCTCTCTCTCTCTCTCTCTGTATGGCATTGGGGATTTAACCCAGGATCTTCACCCTGAGCTATATCCTCCACCATTTTTTTGATTTTTATTTTGAGACAGAGTCTCCCTGAGTTACTAAATTCCCGGGCTGAAACTCAAACTTGCTGTCTTTCTGCTTCAGTCAGTACCATGCCTTGTTCATTCAATAATTTATTGAGCCAGTACAGATCATTCTCCACTTAGAATGGGTTTATATACCAATAAAATTATTGTCAGTTGACAATTTTAAGGGCCTGAACTTTTTTTTTTCCTTTGCCATACCAGCAATCAAATTCAGGACCTTGTACTTGCCAGGCAGGTGCTAACACCATGGAGCTCTCTCCCCAGCCCAGTAAGTAAGTAAGCATAACTTCCTAAACATCATACTTTTAACTCAGGGTAACTTAAATGGGCTCTGAACACTTTCATACGCTTAGCATACAGTGGCACAAAAATTGTAATACAGTGTTTAATATGTCATGTAATTTATTTCAATAGTTTGCTGGAAGTGAAAAACAGAATGGTTTTATGACTACTTTGTCATTATTTTTTTAAATTTTTTTTTTCTTTTTGAGACAGGGTCTCACTATGCAGTTCAGGCTGGCCTTACGCTCACTTTGTAGCTCAGGCTGGTCTCGAACTCACAGCAATCCTCCTGCCTCAGCCTCCCAAGTGCTGGGATTACAGGCATGCACCATATGTCACTATTTTAAAGTTGAGTAACCATGTATGGGGAACCATTGGTATCAGATTGCTGGGTTACGTTACTTTCTCACCAATAATGTAGAGGAGTTCCTTTTTCCCTACAGCCTCACCAACACATGTTATTGTTTGATTTTTTTTTTTGATGGTAGTCATGTTTTTTCTGGAATAAAATAGAATCTCAGTATTGTTTTAATTTGCATTTCTCTAATGGCCAGAGGTGTCAAACAGTTTTTCCATATATTTATTGACCACTGACACTCCTTCTGAAAAGTGCCTATTAATTTAACTTGCCCATTTCTTCACTGGGTCTCTTATTCTTCAAAAACCTAAAACTAAAAATTCTATTTGGCTCAGCTATTGTCCTTCTAAGGATGTTGCACAAGAGTTAAATTCATCAAATCACAGTGATCCATGCATAATCATGTTTATAGCAGCACAGCTCATGATGGCTAAATTTTGGAAGTGGCCTGCATGTCCACCAGTGGATGAATGGATAAAGTAAATGTGATAGTCATACACAACAGAGTACTGCTCTGCGATAAAGAAGGATGACCTTGAGTCATTTGCAGTGCATGCACCTTGAGACCACAGTGTAAAGTAGAATGGGCCAGCCACACAAACTTGGATTCATATGAAAAACCCAAGATACAAATAAATGAAAGAGCAAAAGAAAAGACAATAGGAAACAAGATCTTTTGCAAAAGGCAAGGGCACCAAGGGCTGGAGGGATGGGGGAGCTAAGAGAGAGTAAAGAAAGGGGATGAAAGAATCTATGATGTATAATATTACATACATAAGGTTCCCATGAGTGTAATCATTATGTACTGTAAATATGTGCTAACAGTTTTAAAGACAGTAATTCAGGGCTTATTTGAGTGGAAAGTTGATGGTAATATTTTCACAAACTCTCAGAGATGAGCTCTGAAAAAGAAAAAAGATAACAGGCTTGCTCTTTCTTTTTAGGCTGGTCAGAATCATCTCACCACAGAAGACCAGAACATGTATAAAACATTTCAGGCAAGATTTAACCTCAAGAGACAGGTTGGATTCCTGTCACACAGGAACTGAATGAAAACTCTGGAAGCCTCCAGTTTGAATTGCAGATTATGTTTGGACAAGACAACCCTGAAAATTATTTCTGTCTAGGGAATCCAAAACAATTATGTAAATGAGGCTGGTCCTTCTCATTCTATTTTGCTTAAGGTGAATGTGGGACAGTTTAACTGTTGTAAATTTCTATAATGTTCAGTGGCAGAAACATCGTCACATGGGCTAATGAGTTTATAAAGTGGATGGTGAAAAACAAGAAATGCTGTTGTTACTGATATTGGACAGTCTTCCTTTAATCATAGTCTTTTTCAGCTTTAATGTGAAGCTACTTTCTGACATTTACTGTTGCCAAATAACTTCAGCTCCTGGAAGATATTAATATGACTTATAATGCATTTTGTCATCTCAGTAGAAGATCCTGAATAAAATTGGTCAGTTTCAGAGCCTAAGAGAAATTAGTTCTAAGTTATTTCCTCGTGACTGAAATTGCAAATGTCGGATTCCATTACAAGTGGCTAAACAGGGGAGAGATCATTCCTGTTCTCACTCAACATTGGTATGCTATGAGTCTTTGGCAGGGCATTGCTTTAAGGTGCCACAAACCATCCTATGATGCTGGAACACTCATCTCTTCTGAATATCTCTGACACATCAAATCCTATGTTAACTGCTCCAGATACAGTAAAGAGAAAGACGAATGTAATACCTGAATTCATAGAGCTTTTAATATCACAGAAATGACATACCAATTAGAAAATTTGAGCTGTGAATAATTACTAGGGAGAGCATCCTATAATTATTGTTGTATCACAAACTATCACAAATTTAATGGCATAAAATTCCCATTTCATTATATTTTATAGAGCCTATGGATCAGGAATTCAGGATCTGACTGCATGGTTCTTCTACTAGTTTGGAGTAACAGATGTCATTCAGTGAAACACAGCTGATCAGCTGGAGCATCTGTCTGTGTTCAGCCTGGTGTCTGGCAGTGGTTGGATTTCATTCACAGTGGCCATGTTCCCCAAATCAAGCATCCCAAAAAAACTAAGTGGCAGCTCTGTGACTTTTTGGATCCAGTGTGGGATGTCACACAACAACATTGTTAGCAAATTCTTCGATCATAGGTGAGTTAAGAGGTCAGCCTAGATTCAAGAAGAGGGGAATTGGACTCCATTCCTTGGCATGGGAATGGCAAATCAATGTCGCCAACAGCTGTGGAAAGCAGATACTATTACTGTGCATGAAGACTTTAACAAGCTAAAGCTAAGAAGGAGGTGGTAGCTCAAAACCTAGTAAGTAGGACAAAAGCAATGTATTCCTTAGGCGGAGTAATCACTTGTTGTAAAGATCATAAGATGGAAAGAAATTCCTGAATTGGAGGAACAGGAAGTATGAAGGCAGATCTGGAGGAAGAGAAAAAGAAGGAAGAGCAGGAGGCCATTCTAAATGAAGATCAGATAACATCTTACAACTTGAGACATTTGAGCACAATACGAAGAGCAATAGAAATCAGACTTGTAAGAAAGGAAAAATATGACCTAATGTTTTACACGTGTTTCTGGGTGGCTGGGAGGAGTCAGTCTGGCCTAGTTAGGAAGTTATTACAGTATCCAAGATGAAGATGCAGGTGGCAGATTAAAGTTCTGTTTAGGGCAGAGGAGATAGCTCAGTGGTGTAAGCACCTGCCTGGCAAGTGCAAGGTCCCAAGTTTGATACCAGGTAACAAATAAATAAATAAATAAATAAATAAATAAATAAATAAATAAATAAATACAAAAAAGTTCTGTTTATAACCATAATTAACAAACCTTTTTTTGGTGAACTGAACAGGAAGGGGATGAGAGCTGTAAGATTTTTGAGGTGACTATCATGAACCTCTGCAACCTCTACAGTTCTGAGGGCAAGGTATCTGGAGACAATATGTCCTTGGGGCTACATGCTCCCTGAATGTTGGAGAGGAGAATCTGTTTCATGCCTCTTAGCTTCTGGTGGTTTCTGGAAGCCCTTTACACCTCCTGATTTGTAAATATGTCACTTTAGTGTCTGCCGCTGTCATTGGAAGGCATTCTCCCCATGGTTTCTGACCTTACAAAACAGCAGTCTTTCTGGATTGGGGTCTGTCTTACTCCAATTGATCTTATCTAACTTGGGTCTGTGAGACCCTATATTCCAACAGGGACTCATCAGAAGGTATCTATGTTTTGATGAGGACACAATTCAGCCCCTAAGATGAATGAGAGAGGAATTATCAAGGCTGCCTTTCAGGTCCCCTGGGCAGGTATGTAGGGGACAACAGTGGATGCTTTTGAAGCAAAAGCAGGCTGAGGAAACAGGTGGGGGTCGAGTGTTCTGTTTCAGATGAGTTAAGTTGTAGTGATCTGTGAGAGATCAAGTAGAGCTATCTAGCAGGTGGCTGGATGCACAAGCCTAGAATTTCTCCGAGGAAAATCTGCATGGCCTATGCAGTGGGAGCTGTACCCTGAGGAATGACAGAAATAATTAAAACAGAAGGGTGAGTAAGAACAGAGAGAAAAACTGGGAGCCCAAGTTACCTATGTTCAACCTCTTAAGACAACAGGAGAGAACCTAAGACCAAAGGTTGTACTGCTTCCTGTGGGTAGGGCAACAGAGGAAAGCCCAAATTCAAGTTTGTCAACTCCAATAGGGTAAATATTCTTATCATGGTCAACTGGCTTGGAAAGTTCTAAGAATTTAAGTATTGGCTCTTCCACCTGGTAAAAGCTGTCTCCAAACATTCTTGACCCCAAAACCCTGTTGTGTGAGTAGGAAAATTACCCTACTCTATACCTATACCTCTTTCTATAAACAAATGGCCAGTCTTAGTGGCCACGTCAAGGTCCTTTCTTGCTCTTTGTAATATAAACTCCAGTAGCAAAACTTTGGCTCAGTCCCAATCATAGTGGAGCTCTTTGAACAGCACCTATGACAATTAATTGACAATGACTGGTTCAGCAGTGAGTATAGGTAGTGACAGTCCTGCGTATAGGCTCTCAGCTTCTGGGCTATAAATTTGTAATTATACATGTAACAGAAGAAGGCTGGAACAGGGATTATCACCCTCCATAGTCCTGTCTACTGGGGCCTTTAGTGAGAGGAATTATTTCATTCTTTTCCAGTGATGTTATTAATAGTCTTTTTCCTGCTAATCTTTCAGACAGCAGGTACACCCTGAAGGCTCAGTTTGACATTTTTCTCTCTAGTTCATCTATGCCATCATCATCTTTGCCTCTTGTCAACTTTAGAGATTAGTAAAACTCTTGCTTTTTCTGCTTCTTAGGTAAGAAGACTCATCAGGGCACTTAACTTCTCTAGAACTCAGTTTCCTCTTCTTTTATAAAATGGCAATAATGAAAGCAAACTCAAGATGACTCCTACTACATGCAGCCCCAGGAACAGAGCAAAGAGAGGCTAGTGTCTCACCCAGTCCTTGTCCCTGCCCTTTTCTGTACCTCAAGCCACTGTGAATTTCACAAGAAAATTTGCAATAGTTCAAGCCTTACTTGCCCTTCTATCAACCTGCCCTTCAACAGGTACCCACAGGTACTTCATGGGCAACGTCTGCCCTTAGGAGTTAAGAAGCTCATGAAGGTCCTGAAGTAGGACTCAGGACCATTAGGACAGAAGACTGTGGTCACCAGACTCAGAACTTAATTAGTATGGGAAGGGGTACTGGTCACAACCACTTGGCACAGAGTATCCATGGACAGGGTACTCTATGGCCAGAGGAAGATTAGACAGGGCTCTTTAAGCACAGAGGCAAAGCTAGGATTTCCCATGCTTCTCCTGTTTAAGGACCATGCAGTCATAATACCCTGTTACTCTATATGGATTGGCTGAAATAAATGATGAGAAAGAAACTAGTAATGATTGACACATTGTACATGCCAAAAATAGTGGTTTCTATTTCTTCCTGATAATATTTGATGAAAAAGTGTCTTTTCTATATGAATTAAGATGTGTCTGTGTGACTGCTGTTGAAAGTTTTAAAATCTATTATAGTAAAAGTTACATTGCTATTTTCTGCCCCTCAAAATCCTCCCCCTCACTTAAAGCACACTAATCCCAACATTCCTGCCATTTCCTGAGGCAGTCCTAGAAGATCTCTTTCATAAGAGAACTTATGTTCTTTTCTGAGGTACGATTGAAAGTATGGTGAGTATTGCTGCTAATTAAGGAGTGGCAGGTTTGGGGAAAAGGTAGACTTATTCACCAGATCTGCTCAGTCAGAAGTCACCACACTATGTGACTTCTGAGTGTCCCTCAATGTCAGAATGATCATAGAAGGTAAATGTTTTGAATCAGTTGAGCTTATCAAGCAATAATAGTGTGATTAGAGACACTCACAAAAGAGGACTTACAAATCTACATCATTAAGTGTCAAGAATGATGGAACAAGCTTATTCCAGAAAGAAAACAAAAATGTGACCGTCCAACAAGCACCTTATGAAATATTCAGTGGCACCTTCCTTGGCTCCTGGTGTACACAGAAGTGGAAGCATTTGAGCTTGTGTCCTAGAGAAAACCATAAAGGCTTTCACCCTGGGCTATGCAGTTTCCAGGTCCTAGGCTTTTGAGGCAACTTTCCCAGGTGTGCCTACTTCCCTGCAAGTCTGTGGACTTTCAGAGCCCCAGGTTCAGCCTGTGTCCTGCCTTCCCTGAAAAGCTCCCATTGTTCCAATTGCCCCCACCTTGGTCCACTTCGAGGCAGCTCTGTCAACTCTTGTCAAAGAGACAAGTCAGGCTCTCTCTTTGCAAGAAAGTCCCACCCTCCCCTCATCCAGGACAAGGCCCCACACACATTGTAAATGATGCTTCAAACAAGTTGTATACAGCAGAAGAGACCTGCCTACCTATGGCCTCTGAGAGCTCTGCCTGTTTGTTTGCTTATGGTGTTCTTTGTGAAACAGATTTCTGCACTCCAATTGTTACATCTCTTCTTTGACTTTACATTAGACAATGGAATATTAATTCTGTTATAAAGATCAAAGAAAGGAAAACTCACAAAAATTCCTCACTAAGGATGGATAGAAGACAGACAAGTCATGTGTAGGTCACATTCAGGTGAGAATGAGTAGACTGTCTCAGAATGTTCAAGTTGCAAAGAATTAGGAAACAAACTTGAATAAATAGCAGTGACTAGCTTCTGTCTATCTTTGAAGCTAGAAAACGGAGAGCTTTGTTTTTCATTCTACACCATAAAAAGTCAAAGAAATTAATTGGGGATTTATAATTAGCTTTTTGCATGCAAATTATTGACCATGGGAAATGATCCATGGACTGCCAATGAACCAAAGCAAATATAGGATTTATGAGAGAAAAGAGCAAGGAAAATCAAATGGTCTGTGAACAGCGAACCTTGGTTTACTTGTTTTTAATAACGTGATTTGCTGGCAGCTGGCTAAAAGGTCAGCTGGACTGTCTGACATTAAGCAGATCCACAGGGCAGTAAATAAAAGCTTTTTACTTTTTTGTGGATAGCATGGGAGCTTCAGAGTTGTGCAGTACGTAGGCTGTGAGCCACCTCCTAGAAAACCTGCCTGTCTTATTAGGATTCCTATCTTCCTTCAGTCACAAAATACTACTCTTTTGTTCAAAAGTGCATAGCATGTGAGAAATTTAACAGTATCTCTGCTAGAAAATGTTTGGAAGATCGTGCAGAAGATCATTCTTTTAATATAATGTTTCTTCTAGAAGGTATTTCTGTGCAGCAAATATGTGTATTTCACATAGTACTAATTCTAGTGAATATCTAATTTTCTTATATTTTACTTTGTATTTTATTAGAATCCATTAAAGACTTTGGTACAGAAAGTTCCTCATATCATTTTTTCTCACTTTTAGGGGTATTATGAAGCTCATCTCCCAAAACACCCCCAAGACATGCTATTTGAAGTAGAAAGATGTCTTCCGATAGCTTAAAGCTTATTTGTGGAAGTGGAGAAATGGCTTACTGTGAAGGGATCCAGAGTTCTGAGCTAAGACTAAGAAGTAGAAGGCAGAATTTCTGCTGTGAGAGCAGCCTGTGGTCCAGCAAGCAGGCAGTGGTGTCATCTCCCCAGGGGACACAGCTGTGTCTCTCTAAGCATGGAAGGTGGGGCAGGACAGGAAGCACCTCAGAGCCCTGACCACACTTCCATGTGTATCACTTTGGCCGAAACAAAATTGCATGAGCTCACAAGTAACAAATGCAATTGTGGGATATTGTGTCTTAGTAGGTGTTGCCCAAGGCTTTGTTTTTCAAAGATAAAACGTCAAAATTAATATTTGGAGGCCAAATGCCCTTACTGTCACATTTTCCACTTAAGAGGCAAAAAAGATACCCACTAAGTTAAGTGACGCATGAAGATCTTTCTAGTGATACAAAATTGAGCAGCACTTCTTTCTTATTGCCCACAAGAAGGGAGAGGTTTCTGTCAATATTTTGAAATCATAAATGTAAAGAAGGTTTTTTAGGACCTATTTCTTCACTTTAAATAGTAAACTATGATATATAAACTATGTTTAAAGCTCCCCTCATTTTAGAGCTTATTGCTGTTTTGGTCTCAATGACTAAAGTCCCACTTACAGCAAGAAATAAGATAATTGGAAACTTCAAAGAGTGGCACTTACTTTCTGAACCTCCAGTGAGCTTGTTCCTATATACGTTATGTTGTGGATCCTGAGTGACAAAGCCAGCAATTAAGGTCGCTGTCAATATATTAAAATGACTGTATTTGTTAGTGTTACATACATGTGCATGCGTATGACAGACCATGGTTTGAGATACTCTTCTAAGTTTCTTCATGCACACACACACACACACACACACATTATTACCCTTAGAGACCCAAGTGAATGAAGTTTTACTTCCTTCCTGAAGGTTCTTTCCCCAGCTTTTCCATCCATCCCTTCTCAGAATGCAGGGACCGATCCTGCTGTTTGTGCATAAAGTGAGTGGAACATTTAAAAGACACAGACCCAATGTTTAACAATACTCGAAAACACTTCAATATTTACTTGTGGCCTGCTAGTGTCCCATGTAGAGCTCTTGTCTTTCCAACTTGAGTGTGAGCTCCTTGAAGGGAGAGTCCTTGCTTCACCTTCATTTCCCATGGCTCCTTGTGAGACACTACATCTTTCCAGATTGGGAGAGTCCTGTGGGTCACTCTGGCAGTTGCCACCAGATGCAAGAGGAGTGTACTTTTGAACCATTTCTCCACTTCCACAACTAAGCTTTAAGTTATCAGAAGACATCAAGGAGCGGCCTGCTCCTTGAAAGTTTCTACTCTGAGAAAAAATTCCTCAACTCTTTGAGTCTCAGAAGAAAATGGTGGTATATCTTAAGGATAGTTCAAGTGAAAAAGGCAGACAACTGTTGACAGGAATATAAATTTGGACATTCTGTAAAATGGTTTGAACTCACTTGCTGAAACTATTACTATGGTTCAGATCTAGTTTCCCCCCAAAGCTCATGAGTTCAAAGGTGGGGCTTTTAAATTATTGAGTCATGCAGCTCCTATACTCATCAATGCATAAATCTACGGAAGACTGAGAACTAAACACATTGTTGTGAAATAGGGTCTGACCTGAAAGGGCAGCTCTCATGGTCATAATCCGGATGGATATCTCTGCCTCCCCAACTCTTTCTTTTACTCTCTCCTTCCTGATCACCATGATGTGATCAGCCTTCCTCCACCAGACTTTCCATCCTTGGAGTCAGCTAACTTTAAACTAAATCCTCTGAAAACTGTGAGCCACAATAAACTGCTGCTCCTTTGGGCCATAGGTAGTGGGGCTCATGTCCCAGTGATCAGGAAATAAATAAGACATGCACATAAGCATATGGTTATGATTGAGGGACTATATTCTGATTTATAGGTTCAACAGGAACGCATATATACACATGAAAAGGAAACCAACAAATTGCCCATCAACAGTGATAGGTTAACAGATTGAATGCTGTAGTGTATTCATTCAGGGGAATATTATATGATAACAACAGAAATAAACAAATTATCTCTCTAGGCATACAGGCTGGATGAATGAATGACACATATATAATATTGAGCGATGTCTTTATATAAACTTTAGAAACTGGTTTAGGTGTCTGTTCTAGGAGAGATCAGGAAAATGTTTACAATTGCAGGAGTAAGAAGGGGTTCACAGAGAGACTTTAGGGTATGGGGGTGCTCTCTTCCTTAAATTTAGGTCCTGGTCATGAGTACATGTTCCCTTTGAGAAACCCAAACTGAGGGGTACACTAATGATTGCTAATTTTTATCCAAGTATGTTTACTTTAATAAAGCACTTACTTAAAAAAATACTGCAATGGCAAGCTGTAGCTAGCATTCCACAGGGACTCACCCATTTACAAGTCCCTTGTGCTACTGGGCACCATGAAAATCTCTAAATTTGCTTGTAGCTCTAATGTGCTATCATGTAAGGCTCTAATAAATCTTATTGGCAAAAAAATATTAAAAGTAAAATTCTTTGTTGTTAAGCCTCTTTAGGAAAATTCTAGGGGCCAGGGATATAGCTCAGAGGCACAGAGCCTGCCTGGCAAGTGGGAGATTGCGAGTTCAATTCCTGGTGCAAAGAGAGAAAAATCCAACACAACTAATTTGGACATTCCGTTTATGCAGGGGACACCCTGGGACAAGGCAATCCTCTGTGCTAGAGCTGACGATCACCCATGCCCCAAGTCCTGGTGAAAACCAGGGTGTAGCAAGAAGAACACCTTTCTCTGAGGACAGGAGGCTGGTGCTACAGCACGCACTTGATATGTCCCTCTTGTCTTCTCTTTCTTGGGGGACAGTTTTCCAGGTGGGCACCTGTGGTCTGAGCAAAGGGCCCACAGTTTTCTTCCTGTACTGGCACCTCTCTTAATTCGTCTTGTTAAGGCAGCTGCTGTGAGCTCACACATCCTGCACGTGCTGGGTGCCTCACCCCCTCATAGCTCCACCTGCCCTCTTTGCTTCTTCTGGAGGACCACACATCTCAAACTTAAAAATTTAAAACATTCTCACTCTCTGCTTTCTTTCTTAACAGCAGACTTGTCAATTCTGATAGCTACAGTTCTTGGAATAAAATAATCAGAGAGAGAAGATGAAGAAAACAAGCCTGAGGGATGGGATGGAAAATGGAAATGGACCGAAGGCCAGCTCTCCCTCCTCATCCTTTTGCAGTGGGGTATCTTCTCCGTGCTTGTGGGTGCAGTTAACAGGGAGCATGATGGATACCAGGCATGCTGTCTACAAGCTCCTGGCCTCCAGGGAGGCAAGAGCTGGGCAAGTGCGTATGTAACCAACAGGGAGAAGCCACAGATCAGTAACAGTGCAGTGAAGAAATGTAGCTGACACCAGGCACACCCTGAGGACCACAGTGCACCTCAGCACACCATCAGCTTCATAAACAAGGCCCCGTGTGAAACAGGTTGAAATTGGAAACACTCTCTCCACAGCCCAAGTCTGAGGCTAGTTTGAGAGATTAATCAAGCATGCAGCAGGCTGGTCCCAAATCATGAAATTCAAAGGACACAGAAGTCGTCTCTGTTCCCTTTGCTTGGGCCTGGTATCAGCTACATTTCTTCGCTGCACTGTTACTGATCTGTGGCTTCTCCCTATTGGTTACGTATGCACTTGCCCAAGACTTGCCTCCCTGGAGGCCAGGAGCTTGTAGACAGCATGCTTGGGGTCTTAGGGCAGGGAAGCTGAATGCTAAGAGAGAATAGCTAGGAGCTGTCCTGTGCAACTAAAGAAGTTTCTGAGAAAGGAGAAGACAAATCTGTTCTATTGTGGATGAGTTGTTAAAACAAACATCCTGAATGCTCTCCTATTTATTGTACCTAAACCCTGAATGGGAAATTGGGCCTTTCTCCCTCCTACCCTCAAAAGCAATGTCCAGGGCCAAGTTGTGCCTGTTTGGAGCCCAAGGATTCCAGACATGGGAGAGAAGGAAAGGTAAAAGAGTATAAGTTTATTTGTCCATCCTCTCTCCTACTCCGGCATGAATCAGCACAAAGCAACCTAACACAACCATTTCAGGATGAGTCAGATGTGGTGAGACCCATTTCATCCCTCTCTGAGATTTGTGGCTTTCTGCTATGCAAACCAGTTAGGTGTGTTAGAAAAAGCAACCCAGGTCTGCCAGAAGTACATGTGGCAAAACAAATACTACCTCTGTTAACCTGAGTAATAGATTTGATGATAAAAATTGGTAATATAACAACCATTGTTATTTGCTTCTCTTGTTTTGAAAATCTGTAACACATGTTTTGTTGTATGTTACCCTGTTCTATCTTTGTTTCTGCTGTTTGTTTTTACTCTTCAAAATAAGTTTTTTTTTTTGCTAAGATATGTCTCAGCACCTAGTTGAAGGACCTTTGCCTGTAAAGTCATCACAAATGGAAATCTTCCCACAGCTTTGTAGCAGAAATCCTAGGAACCAGTGCTTTCGTAGTGGTTCCCCTGTGCCGCTAAGATCACACATTCTTCGCAGACATCTCCAGCTACAGCCCTGGGATGGAGGTGCAATCCCGAAGATAGGAAACTATGTTGGAGAGGAAGAGCTACTCATCCATCTAGAAATGTCTTCAAGTTCCTATCGCCTATATCTAGGAAGTCTGCTTAATTCTAGTTGGGTGGTGAAGGTCAAACAGGACCAGACATTAGCTTGTTGACAAAATACAACAGAAGGATGGTTTGGACAATGGAAGTTTATTTTCCAATCATCTAGTTTTCTATACTTCTATGGTTCTGGGGTAAAGCTTGGCAGGTTTGCTTTGTCCTGAGGCCTCTCTTCTACCTTGCGGAAGGTCCACCTTCTCCCATAGTAAAGTATGGATTTTACTATGCGTGATTTTTCTCTGTATATAAAAACCCTTTCTTATGTATTTGATACAAGGTCTCACTACACAGCTCAGATGCCTGGTGATCCTCCTGTTTTCAGCCTCCCCAATGCTGGGATTGCAGGTGTGTGCCACCACGCTCAGACTCAGTTGTCAGCTCAGGATACCCCAGGGGCAGGGCCTGCACAGCAGGCTGCACTGGGGATTGAACCATGATTCCTGCCCTTGCAAAAGCAGGTACTTAGTCTGCTGAGCTATCTCGCCAGCCCTAAGTATCACTTCTTAAAAGGACTCCAGCCCAGTGTGGTGGCGCACACCTGTAATCCCAGCACTGGGGAGGCTGAGGCAGAAAGATCTTTACAAGTTTGAAACCAGCCTGGAGCTACAAAATGAGCTCAAGGACAGCCTGAAGTGCATAGTGAGACCCTGCTTACTATGACAAAAAAAAAAAAAAAAAAGAAAGAAAAATGAAAAAACAAGACATCCATCAGAGTTGATTAAGGCCCACCTCACCAGCTTCATTTTACTTAATTACCTCTTGAAAGACCCCCATCTCCTAAGATAGTCACATTCTGCTGTATTAGGGATGAGGGGTAATTGGGGAGATACAGTCCAGCCCAAAGCAGCTGGGGAAAGTGTATCACTCCTCTGCCAATATTATGGGACTTCAATTTCATTCTTCTGTGCAGGGACTGAAAGCTTTCTCCTCTCCAGCAGTGTGTGTGTGTGTGTGTGTGTGTGTGTGTGTGTGTGTGCGTGCGCATGCGCACGTGTACATGCGTGTGCACGCGCGCACACGCACACACACACACACACACACACACACACACACACGATGTTCACAAGGTCTAACCCTGAATACCTATGTGGTACAAAGGAGGAAGGACCTGGAGCAACCTACCCTTGCTTGGTACCCAGCCCTCTGTCAGCCACGGTCCAGCGACAGCCTGTGAGGACCAACAGCAACTGCTGGTGCAATTGCCCAGAGCTTCTAATACAAGCAAGGAAATATCTTCTTTTAATATCTGCTTTCAAAAGATATATATATATATATATATATATATATATATATATATATATATCCCCCTTTCTCCTCTGAATGATTCAAAAGTAAATAAAGTAGATTTCAGCAGCCCTGCCACACAGAGCTGAATTCATGCCTTCAGAGTCCTTCCTTCCGTGCCTGTCACATCCAAACCTGCTCTGAGGCACTTCAAACACTATTGATTTATTCTTCTATGAATGTGAATGAGTATAACACCACAGAGCTGTGTTGCTCCTGCTCTTCGGATGGGATTTCATGCTCTGTCTGCCAACTTATTAAAAGCACCTACTGCTTCCAATTTCCTGAATTTTTTCTGAGTCTATTTTTTCTTAGTCTTCTTAATCTTGAAATAAAGAGCTTTACAACCTAGGAGTCTATTATATTCACCCAAACATTCATTTAGTTGAATCCCTCAAGACAGATTGGAAGAATCATTTAAAAAATGTTTGAAAGGAATATTTGTAAATGTGGCTGAGAAACTGTAATACATTGGCTGCATGATGCTTGGAAAGTATGTTTCCAATTGTAAATTTCTGGATCCCTTTAGAAGCTGTGAAAATAAACAGTTCAGAAATGTCAGTCACAAGATGATGAAGATTGTTGTAAATGTATATATAACCAGGTTTTTCTCTTCTTTTGAAACCCTTTCTAAATATTCAAGATTCAGAAATTTAGTGTAATGTGGCATCATAGTTGCTTGCCCGGAAAACCAGCAGATAATTTGGTGCCATCAAAATTCTTTGTGCTTTGGTTTTAGAAGGCTGACTTTAGGCACAGGAAGAGGTACCACATTCTCCTATTTGTTCATGAGAGCTAAAAGTTGTCCTCAGAGAAGCAGAGAAGAGAGTAGAGGTTCCAGAGTCTGGGGAGATCTGGGGGAAATGGGTATGGAGAAAAAAGGTTGACAGGTGAGTTTGAATAGAAGACATTACTTCTAATGTCCTAAAGTGGAGTAGGGTAAGTATGGTTGACAACAATCCTTTGGATTTGAAAACAGCTAATACAGAGGATTTTGAATGTTTCCAGGACAAAAAAGAAATCACCAATGTTGATAGGGATACATACACCAATTGTCCAATCTGTCATTACATATTGCACACACGTATTGAAACATCACGCTCTACTCATAAACATGCACAATTACAGTATGTCAGTTAAAAATATAAATAAACTCAAAGGCTTTGTGTAATGAGAATTGGTGCATGAGCAGCCAAGAGGAAGCTGCCCGCTTCTGCATTCTGCCCCAAGTTCCAACGTGGGCTCCCTCTGTGACATAAAAGTTCATTTCACATCCCATTGCCTTGTGTCCCTTCTCATTAAGATGGCAGCTACTTCATCAGGTTCCCTCATCACAGAAGTACTGTGTGGAACAATTAAGGGTTAATTAATTAATTGGGAACAACCATATGAGAAAGATAAGGAAGATTTCTGCATTTCCTTGGCTTTGGGTAAGGTTGCTGTTGAATCAATTTTAATCAGAAGCTTAGGGCCTCAGTTTTTCATTACCAGTCATCCTTTGAGGTTGAAAATGAACATGAATCTCTTTAATGTAATTTTTCCTAAATCAGATTTTTTTCTGCAAGACTGATTTCTAGTGCCTACTTCATTGGGTTAATCAATAAAATACCTTGCACTAAATTTAGTACTTCTACTGTGAATCAATGAAAATAATAAGAGCTTTTTTTTGCTATTTAAGTGTTTGCTGTTGTTGTTGTCGCTTATGCTAAGTGGAAGAAAATCCATAGTCTAGTATGCATTTACCTCTTCCCATCTTTTGGCTTCAGAGATTATCGCAACCAAAATCAGGACACAATAATTACAGATCTTAAATGGAAAGTCAAAGTATTTTTTAAGTTCTGCTCACCTGCTGATTGTCTAAATACTGGTTGCAAAGGTGAACCTGATAATGCTGTCTCCTGCCTGTCCCTGCGGTGCTCTCTCCATAATGAGGTTGGGGCATCATATGAAGACTAAGAGGGCTGCTGGAGTGGATTTGCCTCACTGCTGCCAGGGGTGCTGATGCCAGTTTTCAGCTGAGCCTTCTGTAGCTGTGGTTCAAAGGCCTTGAACACTCCAGATCAGTGAAGCCCCCAACAATGGCTGGATTTACACTTCCTTGTGACCACAAATTCTTTCTTTCCCTGATTTCTTGAATATATTTTTCATCTCGTGACTGGCTTTGACCACTGGGACATTAAAAAGGGTGCAGCTAGCTGAGCATGTTGCACATGCTTGGGATCTTGATCTCTTGTTGCCATTGGAACTCAACCCCAACAAGTGGGAGCCGAGGCTGGCCCACTGGGTATAAGTAAGAAGGGGCCTATTTGGTCCAGATTGCCCTAGCATTTCAGCCCACAGCCCAAGAAAACTTCAGTCAGACTTGGAACTGACTACAGAAGGCATGAATGAGCCCAGCTATATTTGACCACACCTTGCCCATACAGGAAGAATCTCAGCCAACCCCAGAGCTGAAGCAATAATGGCTCTTTTAAGTCTTTGAAAGTTGGAGTGGTTTGTTTCAAAGTAAAAGTTAGTGAATATGAGAATTAATGATGAGCACAGAAGTGAGTTGAAGGAGGGTGCACTGTTGTATAGTAAAAGGTCAGTGGTAGTCTTGACACATAAACTTTATATGCACCATAGTGCAGAGTCCTCATGTTAGATTTTCTGTTTTCTGAGAGAAAAGGCAGTGTTATTTTACATCTCTTTTTCCCTAAGAGAATCTTCCTCATAGGATGAACACAAATTCTCATCACAATTACATTTTTAAATTAATTTTAATGAGAAAGAAATAGCAATGAGACAGTTTCAAAACAGGTTACTAGGACAGTTACAATAATTACTACATCACATATTGTTGTCTTCGTAGTAGCCATTCACAGTACAAGATGCAGACATGACCTCATCACAATTATTTCTTAACTAAATATCAAGATTTAGCCACTAGGTGTTCATTAATAAACATAAAATTGCAAATGAAATTTTCTATTAACAGTGTACACATGCATGAGTGTGCATACATGCACAAACACACATGCACACACACATGCACAACTGCTGCTGCCCAGCACAAAGTTCTACTTCCTTTCCTGGGGTCATCTATCCAGCAAGCTGATTTTAAAGCCAGAGCTCTGTTTACTGTGGATTCTTGCCAAGACAACTCTTGCCATCTTTCAAAGATTTCTCTTATAACAAGAGCATCTCTACAATGCAGTGCACTTTCAAGGTCTGAAATATAACCCAGATAGAATATAAAGATTGTTCCTTGTAATAAATAAATGCAACACTATTGTCCTTTGGGGGAGCCCAAAACACTTTCAAGTTCATTCTGAAAGAAGTCTATTCATAAAGAAGGAAGCCCTTGAGACTGTCCTCTAGGTTTTCCTGCCTACTGAAAAATCTTTGATTTTTGTAAGAGAAATATGTAGTCATGTGCCACATAATGACACTTTGGTCAATGGCTGGCTGCATATCCAAAGATGGTCCCTTGAGATTATAATGATGCTGGAAACTTCCTTTCACCTCGTGCGGTCACAGCTGTTGTAAAGCCTAAGTCCAGTTCATTACTCTTGTGTTTATATTAATGCTGGTATAAATAAACCCACTTTAATGCCAGGCATAGAAAAGTACAGCATGTACAATTATTTGGTACCTAATACCTGACAATGAAAATAAACACCTGTTATTGGCTCATATATTCAATATCCTATCTATACTTATCTACTATACTATACTGTCCTTTTTATTATTTTGAAGAGGCTGCCTTCTACTTATAAAAGATAAGATCCTCTGTAAAATGATATACCATGAAAGTACTCTACATAGAAGACTCCAAAAGCTCCACCAACAGACTTGTAGATTTAATAACCAAATTCAGCGGCATAGCAGGATACAAAGTCAACACTCAGAAATCAATAGCATATCTGAACACAAACAATGAGCACACTGAGAGAGAAGTTAGGGAAACCATGCCTTTACAATAACATTCAAGAAATGAAATACTTAGTAATCAATCTAACAAAGGTAGTAAAGATTTATACAGTAAAAATTACAATGCTCTGGGAAAGGAGATCAAAGAGGATTTCAGCAAATGTAAAGATATCCTTTGCTCCTGGATAGGAAGAACCAACACTGTGAAAATGGCCACACTCCCAAAATTTTTTTTTTTTTTTTTGTCTTTTTGAGACAGGGTCTCACTACGCAGTTCAGGCTGGCCTTAAGCTCACTTTGTAGCTCAGGCTGGTCTCGAACTCATACCAATCCTCCTGCCTCAGCCTCCCGAGTGCTGGGATTACAGGCGTGCGCCACCACGCCCGGCTACACTCCCAAAATTGTTATACAGATTCAATGCAATCACAATTAGAATACCATCAGTATACTTTACAGAACTAGAGAAAACATTCCTAAAATTCACCTTGAATCAGAAGAAACCTAGGATAGCAAAAGCAATCCTGGGAAACAAAGAAAAGGCAGGAGGCATCACAATCCCAGACTTGAAATTATACCACTACTGTGGTACTAGCTAAAACAAACAAACAAACCAATAAACAAACAAAAAACAGACCTGAAGATCAATGGAACAGATCAGAAAATGCCCTCCCCCATCTTATCTTTGACAAAGGAACCAAAGGGTTCACTGGAAAATCAGCGGGGTTAAATCCCTGATACTGCATATACCCTGCCAGCCCCACCCTTGGGCATGCTGAGCCAGTGATCGAGTACAGGCTACAGGCACGGTGGTGCACACCTTTAATCACAGCTCTGGGGAGATTGCAAACATGTGGATCGCTATGAGTCCAAGCTGCATAGTGAGACCCTGTACCAAATACATAGTAACAATAAAATAAATAAAAACAAAATAAACCCAATGCACCACGCAATGTTGGCAGCAGGCTTCTATGTCTTGTATTTACTTTGTCTCTTGGCCCCATTGTCTTCTCTTGTATTTGATTTAACTTGTGCTGTTTGGTTCATTGTGGCCCCAGAAGCACCAGGCAACATGGTATGTGCACACAGCCTAGGTGTATAATGGGCTAACAGTGTCTAGGTTTGTGTAAATACCTCTCTGACGTGCACACAACAGTGATGTAGTGTGAAGATGTGCCGCTCAGAACACATTTCATGGTTAGATGATGCACAGCTGTATTAGGAAACAAACACATCATCAAGTTTGGAAACAGAAGTGATTTTGGTAGTTGCTGTTGTTTGTGCCTCCTCTAAAGCTCCTGTTGAAATGTAATAGCCATTGTAATAGTATTGAGAGGTAGAGCCTTTAACAGGTGGTTAGGCCATGGGGGCTTGGTTCTCATGGATGGATTGATGTCATTACCATAGGAGTGAGTTAGCTATCATGCGATCCAGCTCCTGCTAAAAAGGATGAATTCAACTCTGCATGCTCCCTGTCTTTTGAATTCTCGCTGGCCCCTTTGCAGCACATGGTACATGCACCAACCAGGGCCCTCACTGGATGCCGTAGCCACACCCCTGAGCTTCCCAGCCTTTCTAGCTGAATGCATTGCTTTTGCTTATAAATTTCTCACGTGGTGGAATAGTGTGACAGCAGAACAAAATGTTTTAATTCAGTGTACAGAAGGAAAATGGGATTATAGCATTGAAAATGAAAAACTATACAGGGAGGAAGGGAAAACTCCTGAAAAGTGTGGGGTGCCTTTAGGGGTTCTTCTAGCTCAGGGGGAGAAAAAATTAGATTAGGAGAGGTCCTAGGGGATCAGTGCCTAAACTACTATGTGACATATCACCAAGAAGATGAGAAAAATAGCTGACCCTTCTCTTTCCCACCTCTTGAGGGCTGGTGGGGTCAGAAGGGCTAAAGGGAGCTCATTAGGTATCTATGGAGCTTACCATCAGGGCTAAATCCAGAGGGGGTGACTCTGTAACCTTCAAGAAGAGGAAGGAAGCTATTCCATGGAAGAGGCTGAGAAAGAGTAGTGGACATTGCTCATGTTCAGAAGATGTTGGCCCCCACCACCGAAGATGTGTTAGACATCTTTCCATTACTATAAAAAAAAAAAAAAACCAGAAATTCATCTCGTAAAATCAAATCTTTTGGCTAAGTTTTGGAGTTTTCAGTCTGATCAATTGACCCATTACCTTGGAGCTTATTCTGAGGCTGCCATCACAGAAGGAACATGTGGCAGAGGAAAAGATTATTTTATGAGAGAAAGCAAAATGTCAAGAAGGAGCTGGGATGCCACCGTGCTCCTCCAGAGCATGCCCTCCGTGACCTGGCGACCTCCCTCTAGGCCAAACTTCTCAGAGTTTCTACTGCCTCTCTATAGTGTCACCCTGGGGACTGCATTTTAAGTTATGGGACTTTGGAAATCTTCAAATCCAAACTACAGCACAGTCATGATATGATAGCAAGAGATCAAACACTGCACAAAGCTGACACTTCTCTGTGGTGTCCCCCTGAATCTGGTGCAGGTTCTCATTCTTTCTTTGTTCTTGAGTTACCTGACAGTTTGAAGAGTAGGTTAGTTACCTTTTGCTTTGGGTTCATTTGGGGTTTTCTCATGAGAATCATTAAGTATTTATGGTAGGCACATCCCCAAACTGAGGTTATGTCAAAGTGAGATTGGCTTTCATCACATTGTTTTGATATGATGTGAATCCTGTCTAGGAAGCCATTTCTTTGAGTTCAAAAGTGAAGCGCTGACATCAAATTAGCCACAGAACCAGCCCCTCAAAGAGAAGACACACTTAAAGGATGAGGCCCACTTCTGTCACTGAGCCCACCCACTGGGCAGCTCACTTTCTGTGTAGGTCATGCCACACCTCACCCTCAATTTATCAATCAATCAATTGATTGATGAACCACAGCTGCATTACTAAACAGCAGCACTACAACTTCTGAAGAAGAAAAGGGGGGACCTACTTCAGAAATTACTCCCCATTTCATTCTTCCCTAAATAAAAATTAAATACCTTTTATTGTAACACATAGTTACTTCTCTTTGATAGTTTTCAAAGCATCATGGATTGAAATAATGAAATCAATTGCCCATTCCTTACCAGTTACATGAAAAAGGTGGGAGGCTTCATGTTGCTCTTCTCAACATCTATTTCTGGCATCAGTTCAGCCTGTTTCATTCACACCAGCCCTTTCTTTCTGTTCCATGGGCAAGTCTCCTTCCTCACCTCATGACCTTCATTCATGCTCCATCCTCTGCTTCACACTTTCTTTCTTTGGCTTGACCCAACATGATTCCTCTCTGTTTTGGGGTATTAGTTCAAATGTCACCTTGTCAAGAAACTTTTTCTGATTACCTCCCAAAAGTAATCTCCACTAATAACCAGGTCAGTGTTCTGTTTTCTTTTCTTCTTCTTCTTCTTCTTCTTCTTCTTCTTCTTCTTCTTCTTCTTCTTCTTCTTCTTCTTCTTCTTCTTCTTCTTCTTCTTCTTCTTCTTCTTCCTCTTCCTCTTCCTCTTCCTCTTCCTCTTCCTCTTCTTCTTCTTCTTCTTCTTTTGTATTTTAGGGAAGGGTCTCCAGAGTGTTCAGGGTCTCACTACTAGGTTGGATTCATAGGGAATTCAAAGATCCTCCTGTTTATAGGCTCCCAAGAGCTAGGATTACAGGCATGTGCCACCATGCCCAGTCTCAATTGCCACCTCAGCGAGCCCCAGGGGTGGGGCTGGCACAGCAGGCTCTGGGATCAAACCCCTGGTCCTTACACCTGCTTTTCTTCCTGTTTAACTTTGCTTCTGCCTTTCTTCCTGGATTTATCTGTTTATAATTCTATCATGTAGCTGTACCATGACATTGTTCCATGAAAGCAAGAATAATGCCTCCCTCCTTCTCTCCCTTCCTACAAAATCTTGATTTTCCAAAGTATTTCTGGCATGGAGCAGATGCTCTATAAATATGTGCTAGCTCAATAAAATACAGATTTTTATACAATAACTAACCAACACCAAAAGAGTCTATTTATCTTGGGACAAATACTATTGCCTTGACCTGTTACCCACTTTGTGAACCAGATTTGCCTCCAAAAGCTTTAGCTACTTCCAAATAATTCTAGCAATTAAGGGACAATAAATGGAAGTGGAGGTGGAAGTAAAAGAGAATAAAGATATTAAATAGGAAGCACAGTAGTTGCCAGGGGCAGGAGGAAAGAAAGAATGGAGAATCACCATCCAGTGGATGTGGGGCTGCATTGTAGAATGATTAGAAAGATTTGGAGCTGGATAGTGGTGCTCACTGTGTATAATCTGAATATACTTAATGCCACTAAAGTTTATAATTCATAATGGCTAAGATGGTGAATTTTGTTATGTATTTTACCATAATTAAAAAGTCAAAAGGAGCTAGGCACAGTAGTTCATGCCTGTACTTCCAGCTATTCAGCAGGTTGAGGCAAGAGGATCCCTTGAGGCCCTGAATTTAAGGCTACACTGTGTAACATAGCAGATCTTGACTCATAAAAGGTCAAAGATAGGCTTCTTTGGGAAAGCGGAGGGGAATAAGTGGTCCCCAAAAGGATATGACACATGATGCGGGTTCCAGAAGGCTAATGAGGTCCTATTTCTGGCTGATGCTTATAAGAGCATTTGTCAAAATAATTATTGAGTTTTTTCTTTCTTTTGTATGAGAGATCAAACACAGGACCTGGATCTTGCCAGGGAGGTGCTTATTCCACTGAGATATCTCCTGAGTCCTGGTTTTCTGCATCTATATTTTATCTTAAAGTAATGACTTTTGGGAAATAATATGTACAACACTTAGGTTTGAGCCTGGCACATAGAAAGCCCTCAGACAGGGTAGCTAAGCTTACTGTTCCCCAGGCCTGCCTCCTCTCACCCACCTCCTCCACCACCCTTGCCCAGCATGGTGATCAGCCCATAGATGCACCAGGACCTACCTGCTGAGTGTGAAGACAATGCCAAGCCCACCAAAAAACTCAGCTGATCTACTAGGTCTGACCTAAGTGCTGGAAACCAAAAGCCATTCATTATCTGCCCTGTCACAGGACAGGAGAACCTGTGTTTCTTTCCAGAGGAGTCTGGCAAAAGTCAGGTTTGCACAGAGAAGCCAATTCATCTTCAGGCTATAGAATTTCCAGCCCAGAGCTCCAGGCTTAGCTTGGTCTTCAGTAGGTGAAAACTAGTGATCAGTGTGAGATAATATGAAGCTAGGGACTGTGTCATTTGGACTGTAGGTGCTGGACAAATTCAGAGGAAAGAGAAGGGGCCTTGAAACATAAATAAGATTTGGAGAAGCAGATGGAAGATGGAAAAGAAAAGGCTTGCTAGGAGCCAGGAGGTAGAAGGCCAGGTACTTGGTGAAAAGACATAAGACAGCGAGCCAAAGAGACCATGGGGGAAAGCACTGGGCTGGGTCTCAGAGTCAGGGGCTAGGTGACCTTGGAGCAGATGGAGAAGTGCACATTTGAGATGGCAGAAAAGGAGCCATGGTTGAGCAGAAGTAATGGAAATGTTTATTCTGGCAGCAAGATGCAAGGAAGATGGATAGAGGCTGCTGCAGCAACTGTCTTGAGTCAGGAGACTATGGACAACAGCATGAGACAAGAGAGATGAGATTTGATCTGAAAGGAAAATGAGCCCTACACAGCTGGCTAGGAGGGGGGATGACAGAAAAAGCCTGTCTTGCCAGAAGTGAACTGTCTTCCAGGAGGATGATGCCTTGCATTCTTTCTCATGTTCTAGGCAAGCTCAACCTCGGGTGGGTGCACAGTTGCTGAATCACCTTGCTAAAACGCAGGTGATTCAATGGGTCTGCTGCAAACTTCTGTGCTATTAACAAGCTCTTAGGACTGCTGAAACAGCTGGCCCATAGACTGACTGCATTTTGAGTGCCAAGTTTGCAATAGTGGTTTCTAACTTGTGAGAGACTCCTAGAGAGCTCCAAAAATCCCAAATGCTCTAGGAAGACCACATAAATCTGAATCCTTAAGGTGGAGGACCTCAGGCAGGAGGGTGTTTCTAAAACATGCCAGGTGGCTGAACCTTGGTTCAAGTCAGGTTTACCTTCTCTGGATGTTGGAGGTTTCAGGATATGTTTTAAGTCTTCAAGTTTTCCTGGGTACATTCTCCAAGGAAAATCACTTTCCTATGATTCTTTTTCAGAGCTGTGGAAAATTTAGCATCTTAAAAATCTGTTTATACCCAATTATTAACAGCAAAAAATAAAATTGTCCCTTAAGATGCAAGGAACCTGAAGGAAACCACTAGCAGATCTTCGATGCTACTGCAGCCTGCAGAGAATGCATTTTTGTAACTGCATAGTGGGAGATGTCTGGCAGCGCCTGCAAATCCTAGTGATTTATGAGCCCAAACGCAGAGCACAGAAGCTGCTGACTTGCCTCTGCTCATCAAAGAAGCTCTCTGAAAGTTATTTCGAGGACCTCCTGCTGTGTCCTCAGTTCCGTGTTTCCGTTTCGGTAAATCCATCCTTGAATGATCTGGGTTCCACCCACCGCTTGGCCTCCAGATTGGACACCCTGGATTGGACACCCTGCTCCTTAATTAATCTTTGCCACACTAGAAAAACACACTGGAAAATCCTACATTGCCTAGCAATTAAAGTACTTTACGGCTGACTGCAAATGGTGGTTGTAAAAGAGCATTCCTCCCAGGCTTTTTCCACGGGATGTCCTGGGCTTTATAGCAAGTGGCCTTCATTCTTTTGCAGATTAGAATTTCACAATGCCTGGGCTAGCCAGAGAAATTTAAGAGGCAGGGCATGGACCCTCAGCAAACACACAGGCACCTTTTTTTATTTCTGAGCAGCCTAACGGAGAACACACAGAGCCAGAGCATTTCCTCCTGTGTGCATAGAGAGGCAGTGTGGGACCAGGCGAAGAGCCCTGTCCAGGAGCCAGAGCACCCAGTTAGCACTGGAGCATCAAGTTTTAGTAGCTGGAGCATCTTTATTTGGAAATCTGGAATTATGCTGTCTCCTTTGCAGGACTGTTGTGATCAAGGATATATTGGTAAATGCTAACAACTCACTGGGGAAATTCAACAAAGAATAAACCTGATTTATACTGCTTGTCCATTTCCCTGGGGTAAATACTCCTCTCATGGCCTATTGCGAACTATCAGCCTGACAATACTGGACCTGGTGGTGGGAAGACTTGTGCGGTAGCACGCTGTTGTGCAGGATTTCCTCCATTCAGATACAACAGACATGGATAACTTCACCGACATCGATAATAATAAAGCACATTGGGATAATTAGGAAGTGATGGGCTCTAAGTATTTACTGTCTTTGTTTTTTCATTTCACTGATTTAATTGTGTTTAATTTTTGAAAACGCCTATTATAAACAAGGTAGACAAAAGTTCTTAAAAGTTTAAAAATGGCTCTCGAAGTCAAAAGAGGCTGGCTTCAGCACGCTGTGGGCTGTGACGCTGCAGTGAGACATACATGTGAAAACATTTAGTGCATTCATTCGGCATTGAAACGGTGCCTTCAGGTTGCTGTAACTAATGCTAGACAGGGTGATTTAGTTTCTCATAGTTCTGGACACAGGTGGTCCAAGGTCAAGTGTGCAAAGGTTGGTTTCACCTGAGGCCTCAGTCCTTGATTTGAAGGTGAACAGTTTTCCAAGTGCCTTTTCTCTGTATGCATGCCTTGAGTGTCTTTTATTTTATTTTATTTTTTCTGATGAGAGGCACAGTTGTTTTGAATTAGGGCCCCCTCTGATAACCTCAGCCTTATTTGCCTTTCTGAAAACTCTGTGTATATTGAGAGATCAAGCTTCAATCTCTGTGTTGTAGGACAGGAGTACAATTTAGCCAATAATAGCATTTAATAAATATTGTTTGACTAACCCTAAGTAATGAGCTTAAACATAAGTTGAATATAAGCCATCTTATCCTCTTACATGGATTTTGTCCTTTGTTACACCCTGTAGGTACAAACAGCTATGACCAAGAAAATCTGGACTGAAGAGCAACTGGTTTCCCTGTGCCAAACTTGACAGGCAGGTAGTCAAAGAGAATAAAGGGGGCCGGCAAGATAGCTCGGTGGTCTAAAGCACCTGCTTAGGCAAGCTTAGGCAAGCATTTAGGGACCACTGTTCGATTCTTGGTAGCACATGCGGCACTAGCCCTGTCCTCAGGGCAGACTGAGTCAACCAAAAATAAATAAAGAAAAAAGAATAAAGAAAAAATCAAAAAAGTGAAAAGAATAAAGGATGATACAAATGAAAGATGTTATTGTTGCTATTATTTCCTTTCCTAGTGTGCTGTGGTTATTTTAGTACCAGTTAAAATCTCCCTCCACCTCATGTCCCCATGGGTATTGTATATAGAAGAGTTCATCATTTGTACGTGACCTCTTAGGTTTTGTACACTCTGGTTCCTTCTTCCTAGAGGCTATAGAGCATGCAAGCCACAGATCAGTCTCTACAACCAGAATGCCTGAATTTTAGTCTCAACTCCCTAACAATAGAGTCATTGGTAGAAATTACAAATGTTTTCATTTCACATTATGGCTGTGACAGAAATCAAAGCCTGCCATCCACAGACCCCCAGAAATGCAGCTGTAGTCCCAACATATGAGCTAACTTAGGGGGCCGCAAGAGAGAAGAGAATGTGTGCCCAAGGGAAGCATGCGCTATCTGGGTAGGAACATGCTAAGATACGATTACCGCAGGTTTGGCCTTCCTGTGAGTATTTCTAGGTGATTTTAAGGATGAAGAAGGGAAATCAGTTTGGGATTTAACCAGTGTTAAGTTCAGACTCTGCATAGGCAAGAGTAGTGAATCAAGGGGAAAGTTGTAACTAATGAAGCAACTCACATTAATTGTAAGGTGGGTGTGTTTAGTCATTTTGCAGCTCCTGTGTGGCACCAGCTTTGTCACATTTTAATTATTGTCACACGGTGTACTTGTCTATCCTGTATACCCTGGGAACATTGCTTACTTCAATTGTGTCATTAGAAACTACCTGTTTTCCCATAGATGTCTCAAGATGCTGTCATTTTCACCCCTGCTTAGCGATCCCAACAGCTGTCATACAGGAGGCTTTTAAACACACAAGCAAAGAAGCGCGTAAGTTACTGCACCAAGACTCACTTGAAGTCCAGCTGCACACATATAAGTACTATCTTGGCAAGTGTATTTCAATGCATTTAAAACACTAAACTAAAATCAAGATGCATCAAAGATCTAAATATTAAACAGAAACAGTCTGCTGGAAGATTGAATAGGTAAAACTCTCAATGATTGGTGTAGGCAAAGACTTCATGAAAAGAACCCCAACCCAACAGGAAATATTACAAAGAATCAACAGTTTGTATTGCATCACATTAAATATCCTTTGCAGAGAAAAAACAAACAAACAAAAAAAAAAAAACACCAACAGAATAAAGAGACAACCCACATACTGGAAAAAAATTTCCAGGTGTTCTTCAGACAAAGGACTAATATCTAGAATACATAAAGAACTCAAAATAGTCAGATGCCCAAAATTTAAAGATTCAATCCAAAAATGGACATGTGATATAGACATTTTTCACATAAAGTATGAGCAACAAATAAATATATGAAAAAAATGTTCAACATCACTGATCATCCATGAAACACAAATAAAACAATGCTGAGATTTCATCTCACTCCAGAAAGAATGGCCATTGCTAGGAAAGCAGCCAATAACAATGATGAGGCTGTGAAGAAAAACAAATGCTTTTCCACCATCAGTGGGAATGTAAACTAGTACAACCAGTGTGGAGATCAGCAATAGAGCGTTCTCAAAAAATGGAAACTAAAAAGTTCCATTTGACCCAGCTGTTTCCTTTTTAGGAATCTTCCCAAAAGAGTTGAAAGGATCATACCACTGTTATATACACAGCCATGTTTATAGAAGCACAATTTATAATACTTAAATCTTTGCAATAGTCCATATATCAATTAATGGACAAATGGGTAAAGAAAATGTGATTTTTATATGCAATGGGATATTACTTTGCCACAAAGAAGGAAAAGGTTGAGGTATTTTTTTAGATGAGTGGATGCACTTTGAGGACATAATTTTAATTGAAACAAATTAGACACACATGTTTAAATATCACATAGTTTCTCTTGCATGAGAAGACCAAAGAGTAAAAAAAAGGAGAGAAATAGAGGATTGATATTGGGAAGAAGGAAGAAAATATTCAAATAGAAAGGGGATTGAGGGAAGGGAGAGGGGAGGAAGAGGACAGGGATTTTAAGAAAGAACAACAAAAATGGGAACTAAGTTTTGTAAATGGAGAGGGGAAGGAGGACTGAAGGGAGGGGCAGGGAATAGGAAAAAAAAAAGAAGTAAGATATATCACCTACAAGTACAAATTCCCTATGGTGAATGCAGTCGTTATGTATGGCAAAAATGTACCAATAAAATTTAGTTTATTGGGCTGGGGAGTTAGCTCAGTGGTTTAAGCACCTGCTGGGCAAGCAGAAGGACCTGAGTTTGGTTCCTAGTACTACATGTCATGCTGACCACTGAGACTGGGCGTGGTGGTGCACCTCTATAATCCCAGTGCTGGGGAAGCTGAGATAGGAAGATACTCTGCACCAAATAAGTAGGTAGGTAGGTAGATAGATAGATAGATGATAGATAGATAGATAGATAGATAGATAGATAGATAGATAGATAGATAGACAGATAGATAGACAGACAGATGGATGGATGGACAGATGGATGGACAGATAGATAAAAATACACTGATTGGAAAAGGATCTATGTGTTTCAATAAACTGCCGAAAGACTTTGCGGAATCTAGGATTCTGAATTCTTTTTTTTTTTTTTTTGGTGGAACCAGGGATTGAACTCAGGGCCTCGTGCTTGCCAGGGAAGCACATATTCCACTGAGCCATCTCTCCAGTCACTGACTTTGTGGAATCTAAAAGCTTATGAGCATCTGGTACTTCAGGCCTCTCATTCTGGGACCCTGAGGCTTAGGGAGGAAGGGACTTGCTTGAGATTTCCCACAACACAGTGTCCTCCCTCTAGTGCAGCTGTGAGAAGAAGGGAAATGAGTGAAAGATGCATGAACTTTGGAGATTCACTAACAATCATTGGCTAGGAAAATAATACTCTTGTAGCTGAGCCTCTTTAAAAATAAAACCTGTGATGTGAATTACTAAGCTGACCACAAGTACACACGGTCATGACAAGGATGAGGCAGAGGAGCAGAGTCAAGGCCATAGCTTGAGTGAAAACTCATTGAGATGACGCTGAGACCCAAGTCCCTGGGCTGGACCACACTGTCTTCATGTCCTTAGGGTAGGGCAACATTGACGGGTTTGAGGAGCACACATTCGTGAATCACTGAGGGACAGGTAGAGGGCAATAACAGCAAGATTCTCTGTGGAGAGATATTTGAAACTTAAGTAATTTAGAAAGGTACATTTGGACCTGATATGAATATGTGTTTCAACCTATTGTTATGAAGATTATAAATAAAACACTAAGCTGAGGAGAAAGTTCCATATTTAGAAGCTACTTCTACACTACCTCTAATATCTTCAGACTCAGAATACAACAGCCTCACACTCGGAAGTGGTTGTCAGATTTGCCTGCATGTTGGGAATCACTTGGGGAATTAAAATGCACTGGGGTCTGGGTCCCACCCTTGTAGTTCTGGCTCATTTAGCTTGGGGTGAACCCTGGGCATCAACTAACCTCAAAGAAGGCTTTAAGTCATGATTACAGTAGCTTATATGCCAAAAAAAAAAAAAGGACCTAAATTGTCTTATGTGGGTCTTACTTTTATTTCTCAGTTAAACTCTTTATCTTGCGTGGATCCATTTGTCCTGAAAATTCTACTCTAATTTTACCTTTTATGTTCCTTGGACCAAAGGTGCTCAACTGTCTTCTATTTACTTTTCTCATCTCTATATTTCTGTTTGTGGGTGCTAAAAGATTAGCTGAGAGGATGAAAGACAGTAGTTTTTGCTCTACCAACATCATGGTAGACAGTGCAAGCAAGATTTTCCTTCCTTGTGGCACACTTGTCCATCTGTATGCAGGAAAGACACACTTTCTAATTGCAGTCCTCTCCTAGGCATTGCCATGGAGATATGTCTAGGTTCTAGGTTCTAGGAGACATTGGTCATTGAAGAGCATTCCAAAGTGAAAGCAAAGAATATCTCAAAGGATTCATCAGTGAAGCACAGACTAGGCACAGAGTCTAAGCTGGCAGGAACTGGGAAGGAGTGATTTTGGCTTGATCTCAGCACTGTGAATGAGTTCTTTTCCTTGTCATCTTTGCATATAGGCAGCCACAAGCATTTGATTTCCAAGTAGCTTAGCCCCCACCTTTACAAAAACACAGCTATTGGGTGATGCGTGGGCAACCTCAGGCAATCACAAAGTCCACTGAGTGACAGTGACATGAAGTAGGAGCAAGCACGCTGTCGTGATGGGAAACACTCAGGACGTTGCTATTCTGCACACGGATGCAGGACCAGATTGTCATTCAGGAGGTGTGCAAAGCGCCACCTCATTACTATTCGGAAAGCACTTTCTCATTTGAGGAAGTTGAAAAATCAATATGCTGTAGGGGCTGAAGCCTTCAGAGGCTCAAGATACAATAAAAAATGAGCCCCTCCCACCTTGGCCCAAGTGCACAGATCAAAATCAAAGCCCTGGCACCACTTGTAAGAGTAGAGGTTTGCAAAATCCACGCAGCAAGAGTTTGGCGATGTTTTCCGGAAAGATGGAAACTTGCAATTATTTTGAGAAATAAGAGAGTGAGAGAGAGCATCAGTAAGTTTGAAAATAAATCTTCGAACTTTAGAATACGTATTTTTAGTCAATGGAAACGTTTGAGAATAACCCATCATTAGCATGTGTGTGTGTATGTGTGTGTGATTAAGAATTCCTGCTATATCCAAGATCAAAAAATCTAATTTCTCTTTCCTCTTGACTTTGAAATAATATTCAAGTTACACATGGACATATTAAAAAAGATGTATGGGCCTCATACATTTCCTAAATAATCCACTTGCTTAGTTTGTTGCTTAGTTTGCTATTTGGACAGAAGAAAGTGTACATAATATTTATTGCCTTTTAAAATTTTTATCATGAAATTAATTATTTAGTGTTTACAATTCTGAAGTGACTATGGGGAGGTCTGTGACTGAAACATGTCTTTGTTACTTTAATATTCAATTCACGGGGTGAGGAAATAGCTCAGTAGAATAAGCGCTTGCCCACAAGAGCAAGGGCCTGAGTTCAATCCCTGGTTCCAAAAAAATATTCAGTTCAAGCCATGAACTCATAATTGTGCTGGACACCTGCAATATCAACTCTCCTAGTTTTCTTGGGACTATTTCTTGTAGACACAGACAGTTCTATTTTGGATGACCCTGAAGGAGGTATAGAGGGAACAAAATATTCGCCTTTGCTGGTATAAGCCAAAGAAGTTTAGAGGCTATTTGTTATTTTTGCATAACCTCGCTTAGAAACCATGAGCTAGAAGTAAGAAGAGTTATGACCTCTTAGGTTTCAAATGTCACTCATTCACCAGCCTGGACACTCACTAAATACTCACACATATTATGTGAAAGCAATAAAAATAGAACAGACTGGGCTGGGGAGATAACTCAGTAGAATAAGCACCTGCCTGGCAAGCACAAGGTCCTGAGTTCAATCCCCAGTACTGAAAAAAAAATAGAATAGATCTAAAACAATATAGCACAGCCCCACTGCTATGGTTTGAATTTGTTGCCAAAATTCATGATGATATTTTTTTTCCCATTTATTTTTATTTTATTAAAATACAAATGTCAATCAGACAGTTTCAAAACACCTTAACCATACAGAGTCGATGAATTAATACATTGCAAACTGTTTTCATAACGTTTTGGTATTGTACAAGGTGCATACATGATATTATATTTACAGGTTTTTTTATAGCTGAATTATATCAAAAATTCAATAATTA
>PVKA01013725.1:0-54255 GCA_004027165.1 Ctenomys sociabilis | reverse complement strand
TTTTTTTTTTTTTTTTTTTTTTTTTTTTTTTTTTTTTTTTTTTTTTTTTTTTTTTTTTTTTTTTTTTTTTTTTTTTTTTTTTTTTTTTTTTTTTTTTTTTTTTTTTTTTTTTTTTTTTTTTTTTTTGTATATTCTAGTAAGGGCCTACCTGGTCTCACTACACAGACTGGACTCATAGTGATTCTCCTGTGTTCAGCCTTCCATAGAGTTGGGATTACAGGTGTGTACCTCTATGTCCAGTCTCATTTGCTGTTTCAGCATGCCCCAGGGGCAGAGCCAGCATGGTATTGTAAATTCTGATGCAGACTAGATCTATTTTGTTTTGGCGGAACCAGGAATTGAACTCAGGCCCTTGTACTTGCCAGGGAAGTACTTATTCTACTGAGCCATCTCCCCAGCTCCCTAGATCTATTATTGATTTTACTTTACTGTGAATCTACTGACTGTGTTACCAAAATCAAATCCTTTCAAAATTATTAGAAGAATATGGCAAGGTAGCTATTACATCATACCATGATTCTAGAGGTTGAGATTGGCTGGATTTAAATTCAACCCCAGCAGTTACAAAATATACAAGTAAAGTTTTTTTTTTTTTTTTTTTTTTTCTGAAGTAACTCATGCATTGACTTCTTTCTCAGTAAAATAAAGAAAGTAATGCTTAGCTCAGGGAGATGTGACAAGTGAAATATTCCATATAGAGATCTTGGTACAAGGTCTAGAGTAAAGTAGATTCCACAATAACTGCTAGTTTATAATGGATCCCATTCATAATTGTACTTATGAATTCACTGGGAGGATTAAATATAAGCATAAGTAGCAAAATTACTTAACAATACAGTACAAGGTAAGTATTCACATTCCAACCCTTACTTTTAGAATGAGGACATCTCAGAGCCAAGCTGCAGATTTAGGTGTGAATAAACTGGATGGCTGCTCAAGCCAGAAGTTTCAGGATAGTAGTATCTTGCTTTAGACCTCTGGTCCATGACTTGATTCTCAAGCTTTGTGATCTAGCTGATCTGGCATTAGTTGAGATCTAGAGTGTCAAGTTACAGCCAATATGTGTGTTAGTCAGTATTGTCTGATTTAAAGACATACCCAAACTTAATTAGCTAACATTCACTTTTAGATTATATACCCTATTCAGAAGGTGTGGAGATGTAGCAGAATGTGCACACTCCCCTCAATCCCCAGCCAGTATACTTTAGTTTGTTAGTTGCTCAGGCAATAGTTCCAGTTCCTGTTCCTTAGAACTGCTGGTCACTGTGATGCATAGCTGGTCAGTATGACGTATATTGTAAGAACCAGTCCCCAACTGACAAGCTTGGTTTATCAAATAGCAGCTGCCATTAAACATAGGTATAGATTTCACAGCTTCAATAGACTATTTAGAAGTCACAGTGCCTATTCCACAACTTTTCCTATCCTTATCCTGGAGGATAAAGATGCTAAATGCTAAATACTCCCATGATAAATACTTCCTTCATCTTTCCAGCCAATTTTATTATCCAGATTTGCTACATATCTTCCAACCAAACCTTGTGCTTCCACCTTCCACACTTTTGCCTCACTCTCCTGGCATGCTCATCAGGATCTTGTTTGACCTTCAGGCATTGTGCACTCAGACTATCCTTATTTAGAATGTCAGTAACTTTTTTGATGCTTTCTTGCATCTTGAAATCAGAGCACAACTTCTTGCTTTTCCTTCAGTGACCATTAAGAGCTCCACGTATGTAACCACCTTGCCAACTTCTTCATTAACTAGGTCTTTAAGCGATGCCATGTTACCTGAAAAGCTGTTTGTAGTGAAGATGTGGTATATTCTACTTGGATTGGCACATGGCTGAAAGCGATGGCCTCCCCTTTTTATATTTTTCTCCTTCCTCTTCTCATTCTGAGGAAGTTGTTCTTCACCCTGCAGGTCTAGTCTTGTTGCTGCTTGGAATGTGGGGCTTTGTCTTTTGCCAGTTTCTGCAGCAGTTGCTGAAGTCTTTTTATGTAAGTGTGTTTATGGGCTTGGTCAAAAATGTGGTAAATGGCGCTGCTGAATGTCATCCAGTGGACAGACAGACTAAAAATATCAGACTGTGTCCTTATCCATTGTATTCATGGGATCCAGCTCTTCCCAAAAGTCAAAATGACCATAAGAGGTAGAGGTAGGTATTCTTGATGTGATATCAACTCAGAATACTGAGGCAGTGATGACACGAAACTGAAGAAACTGAAACTAGACTTTTGGAACTGCTTCAGAAAGTGGCAAAAATCATAGCATAGAAATATTTGCAGCAAGGGGCAGGTCTTTTGAAGGGGATTAATGTTAATGGATCTTTTAGCGTAATACATTCTAAAATTTAGACATTTACCATATTCACTTCATCTGGCCCTAAAACAACTTGATATGAATTTGCTTCTTAGGCTTTTTCTATCCTCAACCTGGTTGATAGTTTTCTATCATATGCTGGCCTTCCATGGCTGGATTAATTACACTCACATCCCAAAGCAGAGTGATTCAGTAACAGGAATATTGATTTATTAGTGTAAAATCTATTGGTTTGCTGTGGTATATACACTGAAAAATTCACATCATTTTCCTTTATGATGTATACAATTCTCCTTTGTTGATACGTCTTAGAGTGGTCTCAAGTGCAGTGGATTAGGTTAGATCATTCATACCCCATGTTCTCACCCTTAACTGTTGGGCTTGGTGGATTCTTTACTTTCTGTAGGCAACTATTTTCTGAATTTGTCTTAAAGTTACAAGGTGTGAACTCTTGAGTATAACCCCTAATGATCAATGACTTCATTTCTTTTTTTATTTTTTTTTGGCAGAACCAGGGATTGAACTCAGGCCCTTGCACTTGCCAAGGAAGTGCTTATTCCACTGAGCCATCTCCCCCCACTTTTTTTAATGACTTCATTTCTGTAACTAAGAAGAATTGTATCCTCTCATTCTTATTCCATTTTCTTGAGCTGACCCAAGACAGGGGACTTAGAGTTTTCACATCCATTTTTATCCTAATAATGGTTTTATGGTTCTAAATGTTGTGTAAAGATACAACCACTACTGACTGCTGAGCCACTAAGGGAGAAAGAAACTACATGTATACATCATGTATGAAGGTGGGTTTCAGGTGGTATGAAAATTTCTACTCTTAATGTAATATGTACGGAATTAAACTTAATCTTGTCAATATTTCTAACCTCACTTGTTAAGGTAAACTAACCTTATTATTATTATTATTTTTGTCTTTTTGAGACTGGGTCTCACTATGCAGTTCAGGCTGGCCTTAAGCTCACTTTGTAGCCCAGGCTGGTCTCGAACTCACAACAATCCTCCTGCCTCAGCCTCCCGAGTGCTGGGATTACAGGCATGCACCACCACACCTGGTGCTAACCTTATTTTATTAGAGATTGTGTCCCAGAATTTTTTGGTATGGTATTAATGTTCTTTTCTTTGGAGTAGTTTCTGACTTTTAGGCTTGTGATCAGTAAAGATTCTTCACTCCCAATTTTCTCATTCTTGGGATTCATCACTCATCTGAACTTATACAACATAGATCTATCTGTAATTTACACTAATCCTATTGGTCTTGTGGTTCTCAGGAATCTTTCAATGTCAGGGCATACTGATCCTACTGACCCTCTCCTTCCTGGTCTCTGGGTATCCACTGTTGCAGCACAGAGTCCTGCTTACAGGTGGCAGAACTACACTGATCTCTGTTATGGTCTGGTTAAGTGTTCTTTAAGGAATCAGGTGTTAAAGAGTTAGATGTCAATGTGGTGCCATTGGGAGGTGGAGTGTGTGGGGGTGGGGACTGGACTCGTGGCAGGTATTTAGCCCCCTAGGACAAGACTTTGAAGGGCAAGTGGAACCCTGGCTCCCTCCTAATTCTCTTTTGCTTTCTGGCTATGATGTGAGTGGTTTTGCATTGCCATGAACTGCAATGATGTGTTCTGTCATGACAGGTCAAGGACTTAAACCTCAAAAATTATGAGCCAAATAACCCTTTTCTTTTTATGGGTTTATCTTCTAAAATATTTGTTTGTTATTTATTCATTTTATTAAATAAAAACAATAGATATACATAATAATCACATTCATCATAAGGAATTTGCACATTGTGTATCCCAGTTTCTCTTCCCCTTCAATTCCTTCAACACTTTTTTCCTACCTCATTTACAAAAGTTTGTTTCCTACTCCTTTTATGACATGATTCCTTTTACTCCCTTCCTTTACTCCTCACCTGTCCCTAGTTCCCATTTCTTTTGAACAACTTCTATTTCACAGTATCAACTGTATGTTTTAGTCCTTATTTACCCCTTTGATCTTTATTTACCTCTTTCACACCAAAGAAACAATGTGACATTTACACTTATGTCCAATTTATTTCACTTGAGAATATGGTCTTAAGGTTCACCCATTCACCTAGGAATGCCTCAAGTTTATCCTTCTTTATGGCTGAGTAGTCTTCCTGGAAGAATTAAAAATATCATACGACACAATATATTTGCATACATGTTTAGAGCAGCACAGTTTAATAGTTACATTTTCGAAACAACCAAAATACCCATCAACTGAGAAATGGATACTTTTTTTTCAATGCCATCAATTTTTTCTTAAGTTGATTATCACAATCTATTTGAAATTTTTAATGCTTTTTTTTATTGCTGATGGCTTTTAGTTATATGTCATTTCTCATCTTTTCAGTTTTTTAAAGTATAATTGGAGCCTTTCCAGATAGAGAGCTGGAAGGACATATTCTTGACAGGATTTACACTAACTACATCAAACATGGGTGCAGGCTAAACCATTGGACAAGGCATTTCAGTGTAGTGGAGTCAAATTTAATCATCATGTATGCATGATAGTCCTTATCACTAGTAAAAACTTTATTAGGAAATGTCATTGCATACAACCCCACCATTTTATAAGATATTCATTAGGCTTTAATTTGCATTATGTTATTCTTTTTATTCAACACAGGCAAATAGATGCTGATTCTTTATTTGGGGAGATATCAAGAGAAGTAGAAAAGCATCTGATGAGAACTAGAAAGATCTTAGAGGTATTCCACCTCAGTTTGCTTGACTCAGTAGTGAACACAAACAAGTTACTCTCATCACTGACTGGGGCTTATATCCCTTGGGGTACACTCGGGAGACAGAAACCATATTAGCTATACTAACAGAGAGTGTTTAATATTAAGAATTGTTAACCAGGTATTAGAGAAATAAAATCATAAAATCATAGCCTTAGATGCTATGAAAAGTGGTAATGAAAGAATCAGCTACTGCTCTCTTGGCTGGAAAAACAAAAGGAAAAAAGATCACTTAAAAGACCCAATCAAGGGCCAGTCAAATAGCTCAGTGGATTAAAGTGCCTGCAAATAGGCACAGAGGCTGGGGTTCAGTCCCCAGGCCTGCCATGCTGGCTCCATCCCTGGGGTGCACTGAGATGGCAATTGAGACTGGGAGTGGTGGCATGCACCTGTAATCCCACTCTGTAAACAGGTGGATCACTAGGAGTCTGATCTAGTAGTGAGACCCTGAACACCCTGTAGACCCTTTCCTAAAATACAAAAAAAAAAAAACCCAAAAAAACAAAAACCAAACCAACAATCAAGAATGGACAGTGAACTGAATAGATATCTCTCAGAAGTACGAAGGACTAATAAACATATATAAAGAACTTAACATCTAGTTATTGGAAATGCAAATTAAAGCAACACTAAGATTTCATCTTACACTAGAAATAATTATAATCATCAAGAAGTCAAAGAACAGCCAATGCTGGTATGGCTGAAGTGAAAAGGGGTCCTTCTATATTCCTGGTGATAATGTAAATGGCTACAGCCACTATGGAAATCAGTATGGAGATTTCTCAATGAACTAAAATGAGAAATTCCCTATAACTCAGTTATTCCCCTTCTAGGTGTCTGCTCAGAAGACCTAAAGACATCATATTACAGCACTACATGCATACCAAATGTTTATAGCAGCAGAATTCATAATAGCTAGCCCAGGCAGCAGCCTGCACACCCATCAACAGACTAATAGATAAAGAAAATGTGGTACCTACACATAATGGGATACTATTCAGTTATAAAGAAGGGTAAATTTGAGACATTTGTAGGAAAATAGATGCACCTGGAAAATATAATGATGAGTGAAATGAATGAGACACGTAAGCATAACCATAACACGGTATCTCTCATTTAAGTAAGGAAAATTACAAAGAGCTTAATACAGGATGGATAGAAAGAAGCAATGTGATAGATCTCTTGCAATTGGGAAAAGATCCAGGAGAACTAGGAAGAGGGAAAAGGGAGGTAAGATTGGAAAGATGCCGTGGAAACATATCAAAAATACCCACAATGATTGTAAATGTTGTATATCATAAACATGAGCTAAAAATATTAATAAAAAGAATGAAAATGGGGAGTTAGAGACAGAGAGATGGAGGTGGAACAGGAAAGGAATTTAAAAAAGAAACAAGCTGTATTATGTATGCAGACCCATTGGTCCAAGATGAATGTGAACTTCAGGCATTACAAACATGTAGTAATAAAATAAAAGGTAAAGTTATAAAAAATAACATAGCAGCAACAAAATAAAATGAAAGTAGACACAGTCTGCGGAGGAGGGTGTGCTGGCTGGTAGGGCTGCTTCTGCTGAGGGGCAGTGGGACGAGGCCAGTTTTGTATTGGGACAACCGCAGGCCGAAATCGCTGTTGTGACTGGAGGGGAAGTGCTACTGAAAGCTGGAGGGAACTAGTGCGGCCAGGACAGGGAAGACTTGTGGAGCTGTCGCCGACAAGAACAGGAGGCAAAGCAAGGAGGAGCAAATCCATTCTCCTCATCCAACCTGCAATTTTTCTGGTGCCTTTTTGTGGCACAAACAGCAGGGGGCAGCAGGCAAAGTAGAAACCTGCAGGACCCCCAGCCCAGCATCCTCTGAGGAGAGCAGAGAAGTGGGTTTTCACAATGGAAAACAATCGCTGAGTAACCAGCACAGACCATCGCTTACTCTTTCAATGGGTTATGACTTTAATTGACATTAGTATTAAAAGTTATGTAAAAGTCTAAGCTAATATGCACTCAGACAAAGGTCTGCTGTCTAGAATATATAAAGAACTAAGATATAACAGGGCCTCAAATTTAAAGACCCAATCCAGAAATGGGCATCTGAGATGAATACACACTTCTCAGAGGACGAAATTAAAGAAGTGAATAAATATATGAAAAAATGCTCCACATCACTAGCCGTTCATGAAATGCAAATTAAAATACAAATGAAAATGACACTGAGATACCATCTCCCTCCAGAAAGAATGGCTATCATAAGGAAATCAACCAACAACAAATGTTGGAGAGGATGTGGGGAAAAGGGAACACTTCTCCACTGCTAGTGGGAATGTAGACCGGTACAACCATTGTGGCGGTCAGTGTGGAGACTCCTCAAAAGAGTTGGACTGGAAATCCCATTCAAGCCAGCTAACCCCTACTTGGAATTTTCCCAGAGGAACTGAAAACATCATATTATAGTGATGTACCTATATGTGTACCTATGTTTATAGCAGCACAATTTGTGATATCCAAATCTTAGAAACAACCAAGATGCCCGTCACATGAGGAATGGATGAAAAAGATGTGGTATTTCTATATAATGGAGTATTACTCAGCTATAAAGAATGATAAACTTGAAGCATTTATATTGAAGTGGATGCCACTTGAACATATACTCATAATGAAATAAACCAGACACACATGTGCAAATATCGTATAGTCTCCCTAGTATAAGAAATCAAAAGAAGAAATACAAATAGAAATGTACAACAACAACTACAAAGAATGTAGTCAGATAGTGATGGTAAACTGAACTGCATATGTTGCAGGGTTCTAATCAGCTTCTCTTCTGGATGGTTAACAACCTAAGTTCACAGATCAAAAATTGGAGAAATGGAAAGGCTGCAAGGTCAGCCAACATTTTGGCCCTAGCCTTTCAAGGTCAGTGAAGACTCAGGACATAGGAGAATCTGTACTGAAACATCATGGAACTCAGTTGGGCCCAAAATTTTCTGATCAAAGAGATTATGGAGCCACAGAGGAATAAGATCGAAGTTCTATAGTGTGCCTGGGGAGAGACACATGGAGAGAAAACTTTCTCTCAGGCTCTCACAGAGAGCAAACTGGTCAAGCGGTGACCGTGACTCATCTACGTGGCTGACACTGACAAAGGATCTACAGAGTGAGGTACGGGGTTACAGGATAAACCCCGAGAGTATTTGACTGACCTCATCAGATACAAAAGCTACATTTTTTGTTATAGGTCTTGCTTAACCATCCAGCAGAAAAGTATAAAAATGAGGTATATAATAATAAGCTGAGCTGTAAATGGCTCTAGTCACCAACTTGTTCAGATAGCCCACTATTATTGTGGACTGTGTTTGATTATTTCGCTGAGTTCAGGCACCTATAATAATTGAATGACAATTCAATGCCCATCTTTGACAGGATTAAACAAAAAAAGGGGATACAAAGGAAGAACCATTCTGTGTTCGTATAAACAGTACAGTTAGGATAAATATGCAGTACTTCTGCATAATTCTATGAGAAGCAAAATTTGCACTAATAGTATTTGGACAGGATATTCTGTCGGCTTCTTGTACTATGGACAACCACTAGGAAGATAACAAGGTAGAAAGCATTAATTATTGAAACTGTACTATAATTCAGCTTTAAAAAATAAGATAAGTATACAGCTACATTCTCTTAATTCATTGATTAGAGACATCTGCTCTAATAGTGTCTGTAAGTAGAATATCATGTATGCACCTTGTATGACAAAAACCACTATGAAAACAGTGTGCAATGTATTGATTATTGAACCTGTCTTGCTGATTTGAGTTGAAACTGTCTCATTGTTATTTGTTCAGTAAAATAAAATAAAATTTTAAAAAGTTACGTAAAAGTCTAATATGTGACTGGCTTATAGTCAGAGTTAAAGTTCATTGGTTCTTTTCCATTTTTTTAGTTTACGTATTTTATAAGTTGGTTGCATTTGCTGAGGGTGGCTACTCCCATCTGTACTCTTCAATTTAACTCTGACCAATTCCATCCTAGCAGTATGTATAGGTAAGGGTTAGCAATCTTGGCTTTGTAATTCATAGATTATTATCCAGGAACATCCAGGGCAAGTTAACTAAATTCTCTAAGCTTTGCTTTATACTGCATAACATACAAAGAGTTCTTAACTCCAATCTAGCGCATATGTACTTAAAACCTTAAGCTGTCATCATTGTTATCATTGCCATCATTATTAGCACTATTTAGCAAGTATGGAGAAGTAGCAAAAAGAAAAGAACTAGTCCCAGCTTAAGATACAATATTTGAAGGGCTGGCCAGATAGCTCAGTAGATTAAAGCACTTGCGAAGGCAGACACAGGGGCTGGGAGTTCGATCCCTGGCCTGCTGTGCCGGTCCTGCCCCTAGGGTGTACTGAGATGACAAATGAGACTGAGCATGTTGGCATGTGCCTGTAATCCCAGCGCTTGAGAAGCTGAAAAACAGAAAGCATCACTACGAGTCTGATCTGTGTAGTGAGACCCTGTAGACCCTGCACTAAATATATTTAAAAAATTATGAAAAATACAATATTTGAGAAACCAGCATTCTTTAAAATCACAAGCATTGGTCTCTAAAGGGTATTAATTGCAATGAAAAGTAAACAGCTCTTTTCTCTGGTTAAACATATCCTTCGACTATGGTTCCTTGAAAGATTCCCATTTTTAAAACATCTTTTCACTGATATTTTAAAAGAAGGCTATACGACCAATTTTGTTTGGTATTAGAGAATGTTGAGATACAAATTTGCTTTGAAACTTTCCATGAGTCATGAATGTGCCTGTAGAAGGCCCTGGAAGGGATTCAAGAATCCATCATTCTGCTCTCAGGGACTCTCAGATTCTGAAGCATTCCTGGCTTCCACTTGCTCAGGGATATGGAGACTGTCACTAGAAATTCAGAATGAGCGTTCTGCCTGGTAATGTGGTGCATCATTGTGAGGTCCCGAGGCGAGCTGAGGACACCCTGGATTTTATGCATTATGCATGAGAGGGTGTAAGGAATAAAGGATCAATCATCTTCTCCCTCGGATAACATTGATCATTTTCAACACGTTATTTGGATGGGCTCTGTGCTGATTTATTTTCTCCAATGAGAACGAGAAGCAGATTGCCTGTTTTCTTAATGAGCAGTGACATCAATCTAGCCAAATCTAATGCATTGGATCTCTTTCCCCTCCCCTCCCTTGCCTCTTCTCTGCTCCCTTCTCCTCTCCCCTCCTTTCCTCTGCTCTCCTCTCCTGTCATGGAGAGAGGAAACATGGACAGCTTCTGAACAGAGTGCCGGCTCCTGTGAGGGTGGCAACAAAGTGGGAAAATTGGGTCTCATCTGAGGTGATGAAAAGTCTCTTTATTTTTTCTTGTACTTTTAAAGCCATGTTTTGTGCTCCATTTCTCCAGATGGCATATTCTGAGAGGATGATATTCAGAAAAGGCCAAGTAAAAAGCCACTCAGGAAGGGAAAGGAGTAAGATAGCACATGGAATGCATGAATAGGTAATGATGATAGGACTCGGAACAGGCTGCAGTGGCACAAGCGATCCCTAGGAGAAAGAGCAAATACCAATCAGAGCAAGTGATTACGAGTAGTCTTTAGTCAAAACAAATGAGCTTTAATAGCAGTGGAATCAACACGTAGCATCCAATGAGAAGCTGGAGTTGGTGCTTGGCTCCTGTTGATAGTGTTCTCATTGCAGTAGCCAAAATGCAGTAATAGCATATTGGAAGGAATGGTGTGATCCAAGATTTGAAAAGAGAGCAAAATGTCTTGCTGGGGCACACTTCCTCCCTCAGTCAGACAAGTGTCTGTGAGGGAGGTGGGGGCTTTGGGCATTGCCTTGCCAAAGTTGGGCAACTTGGGAGCTGCTAGAACAGATGGTCCTTGGCAGGTCTTGGCAGAACCAGCTTCTTTGCAGGCTGTTTGCAGGGAAGCACCAGGCCTAAAAGAGTGGGGATAGTAGGCCTTGTCCACACAGAGTAGATCAAGAGAGATCCCATCTGTGATGGTAAAATTTGTGTGCCAATTCGACAAAGCCACAGGATGTCCAGAGAGCTGCTATTTCTTATTTTCAGGTGCACCTCTGAGGGATCTTCTGATTTTGGAAGAAATAAACATTTGAATCATAGATTGAGTAAAGATGAGTGTGTATCAGTAAAGATCAGTAGACAATGAGTAGGCATCATCTGATGTCTTTGAATTTAAACAAAACAAAAAGTCAGGAAAAGTGAATCCTTCCCCTGCTTGAGCTGGATGTCTATCTTCTGCCTCTGGGCCCTGATGCTTCTGGTTCTCACATCTTTGAATTCACACTAGACCTTACACCATCACCCTCCTTGGATCTCAGGCCTTTGGTCATGGGCTGAATTATACCATCAGGTTTCCTAGTTCTCTAGCCCACATGAGGCAGATTGAGGGACTTCTCTATAATTGCCTGAGCCCATTCCTACAAAAACTTCCCTTTCCTTTCTGTTCTGTTCCATTCTTTTCCCTTTTCCTTTCCTTTCCTTTCCTTTCCTTTCCTTTCCTTTCCTTTCCTTTCCTTTCCTTTCCTTTCCTTTCCATCTATCATCTATCTATCTATCTATCTATCTATCTATCTATCTATCTATCTATCTGTCTGTCTGTCTGTCTGTCTGTCTGTCTGTCTGTCTGTCTGTCTGTCTGTCTGTCTGTCTGTCTGTCTGTCTATCTATCTATCTATCTATCTATCTATCTATCTATCTATCTATCATCTATCTATTGCTTTCTCTCTATATTGCTCCTAGTGATGTGTTTTAGAGAACCCTGGCTAATACACAAACAGAAGAAGGTAATATGCCAACAAATGGTTGGAGCACAGAGTAGTCAATACCCAAGAGGTCCTGTCAACAAACAACAGTTTTTGGATCCTGGAAGGATGAGCTGTGAGAATAAGGAAGGATACCCATCCTAGGTGGAGGCCAGAAAGGTGGGCTATAAAGTTTCTACATCATTATCTTCACAGTACACTGAAATATACTTCCCCTAGTATTTTAAAGTAAAAAAAAAAAAAAAATTGAAACTTTTAAAAGCTGATGATCATGATAAGACACAGAACCAATGGTGTACACTGTAAATTCAAGTCTTGGGGGTCTGTTTCATTTGCAGATGCATAAATATGGGAGAATTTCATAAAAATCAGAGCAAAAAAGACTGAGGGAGAGGCATGTCACAGAGTACTGGTCAGCTATTACATCAGTGTCTCCGAATTGAAGCTCAGGGACAGGGCTGACAGATACCTAGTTACAGAAGAAATAATTTTCTGTGAGAAAAAATTTCCTGTGAGAAGGGGAAGAGCAGCTGAGAGATAATGGCCTGATAGCTCAGCTATAATAATATCTCACTGTCCATCTGAAATTGCCAAGGTTAGTTATGTGAATTTTTGCAAACTATCACCATTTTCTTCTTTCCTTGTTTCCTTCCCTTTCTTTTTTCCTTCAGAAACTAACATGGAGAAACAAACTATCTTTCCCCAGGTTGAACAACTGGCAGTGAGGGAGCAGATCTATGAGCTCTCAGTGTGAGGCCAAAGCCTGCCCTTGTAACTGCCGAGATATGTGGTGTCTGGGTGACTTGACTTGGGACATCCTCTTTGAGTCAGATGCAGCTGGAAGGCTGCCCTAAAGTACAACATTCTCTGCCTCATTCTAGGCTCTCCCCTTTCTTGATTCGACTTGAGGTCAGCTTGTCCTTTGGGGAGGTCAGCCCCAATGCCATGTTAATGATTTTAACTTTATTTATTAAAAAAATTTTTTTTTGATGGAACTGGAGATTGAACTCAGGCCCTTGCACTTGCCAGGGAAGTGTTTATTTCACTGGGCCATCTCCCTGGTCCTTGTTTTTAACTTTAATGGCTCCCAAATTTTCTTTTTATTTTGTACCCAACAGTAGAGCTTTATATTGTAGATATTATTTAAAAATCATCTCGCTATACTTATCTCTTTAAATTCTTCTCCAAACCATCTTTTTTATTTTGTACCCAAATGTAGATACTATTTAAAAAAAAATCATCTTGCTATATTTAGCCTGCCAAGATCCCTTTAAATCCTTATGAATGGCAGATTCTTTTTGAATTTAATCCAATATGGAACAAAACCCACAACTCTGGAAAGTTCCCCTCTGTCTGAGAGCTCTGATACATTCAGCAAAGATCTATTCCTCGGTCTGTGTGTGCTGTGTTTATTTTCTACTTTGTGGAGAGTAACTATACCCAAATGTGCCTTCAGATGGCAACCTCTTCAGGGCAAGGGCTCTGCTCTTTGTTTTGGCGCTTGCTACCTATTACAGCGCTCAGCGTGCACCTGGGGCTCTAGATAAATAATAACAATTCCGGAGCGTTTCTCACTTGGAGAGCTGCATGGGCCCTTTCAGGAAGCATGTTAGCTTTCTTTAAGTGACTGGTTTCACCTTGATATCAGAGGTACCTATCTCCTTGCCCCCGTTTCACAGGCTGCCCACCTGGTGCCCGCCTCTTTATTTGCTGCTTCTGTGTGGCCCTTAGGAGCCATTCCTGAGGAGCGCTGGGGTGTGCAGATGATGCACTTGCTTTTATGAATGTTTTCACTCTGACCCAGGTCATTCAGCTTCCTCCCTCTTTTCCCTGCCTCAGTGCTACCCCCTTCCCTCCCCATCCTGTGATCATGCTGATATAGTCCAGATGATTTCCAGGAGACACAACCCAGAACACGAGGCAGTAAAGAGGTAGAAGGGGAGACTTAGTCGGCTTTGGGCGGTTAAAACAACTAAGTTGAACCTTTCAGAAACCATAGTTTCTTCTCCCATAGGAGAAGATGGGGTGAGGGATTGCATCTTCCCTTTGTGAGCTTGAAAATAATAGTTTATGTATAGTTAACTGTCATGTTAGATTGAAAATGTATCTAAGTGCTTCATTTATTTGAAATTGTTCGGATGACGGGGCGCAGTATCCTTTAGTAGGGCTAACTCGTAATTGAACATGCTTTGCGGAGGTGGGACCAGGTTGGAGGGGGTAGGTCCCTGGGTCGTGCTCCTGTCTCCAATGCCTCTCTCTCTCTCTGCTTCTTCACTTCCACGAGGAGGCAGTTTTCCTCTGCCGGGTCTTTCAAGGTCTTTCCACCACGCTGTTTGCCTTAGACACAGCAGAACATGGACTGAATTCCTTGAAAGTTGTGAGCCAGATTAGGCCTCTCTTCCTAAAAGTTAGGGGTGTTGGGTGTTTTGTCTCAGCAATGGGAAAGTAGCTAAGACAGTAATATATATGCTATCATCTGCAAAATATAGAAAGAAAATAATCCTGGCTGGCTCCAAAGGCTTTGGTAGCAGCTAGATTAGGTTGCTGCCACTTCAAGAGGTGCTTTTGCCAATATTTACTTTGGAAGCTGAGAGGTCAGTTATAAAAAAGCTGTCTTATACTCAGACATCAACTACATTTCCTCTCAGATTTTAAATAAGAAGTTTAGTTCATTGCTTTGGGTGGCAATTACATAAGGAAAGGCAACTTTTGTTTTTCAAAAAGACTTCAAAGTCTTAGATTACTTGTCTCAGTCTCACAACTTCTAGTTCAGTTTGGCAAATGAAACCCTATCATGAGACTGTGTTTCTGTTCTCAATCAAATGAATTTATATACACACACTTACACAAAATGAATTAAATATATATACTTAATTTTATGAAATAGCAATGAGACAGTTTCAAAGCAGGTTAGTAGGACAGTTGCAATAATTAATACATTGCATATTGTTTCTTCATAGTAGTTATTCGTAGTATAAGATGCAGACATGATATCTTATCTAAATACTCTTAGTACCACTCTTCAAATGAATTTTTTTTTAGAAAAACTCATTTTTATTGTTTTTCATCTCATTTACTCACCTCCACTGTAGTCAAGTGATAAATTGTGTGGTAGAAAACTCCCGTGTTATCCTATAGAGTATGATATATACTTGTAACAGTTATGAGCTGTAGCCATACATTTTTGTCAACTTTAACTTCTGTCACTGAATTATTAAACTGTTTTCAAATTAAGCCACTAGTTTCTCATTCAAGATATATAAGATGTACATAGTCTAACACAAAGCTTGAACTATGTCAACTGTTTTGTCCACCCAGGTTTCTTCTTCTCTATTTTTTTTTTTTTTCTGATCCAACTAGTTCATTATGCTGAAGGTCAGGAATATGATTCTCATGATGCTGCAGGCAGAGAGAAGTCACATCCGCTTTCTCTTCTGTGAGCTATTCTGCTCTCGCTGACATCCTACGGACCCCCACAGTGCAGCTGCCAGCTGCTGTCTCACAGGACACGTGGCAACATTCTTCTCTTCCCTCTGTGGATTCCTCCCCAAGTAGGAATCTTTCATTGTCTTGTCCTCACTCTGAGCCCATGAGGAATTCCCAGGTCTCCATGCGTGGCTTGCAATTGGTGCTGGCATCGAGGCTGCGTCTCGTACTACTACACTCACAGCTTTGGCTCTTCCAAGTCTCATGCTCTCCTTTCTGCAAAGGGCACCACCCCTAGATGCAGCTGAGAAATGCATGAAGCTTCTTTTCTTCCATTCCTTCTCCTCCTCTTCTTCTTGACTTTCCCAAACATAACAGGAAAATTACATCCTGGTAGCCCTCATTAACGTGCCTGTTTTGTCAGAAGAGTCAAAAGCAAACTCTGTACTGTTCATTTAAAGAAAAAAAAAAAAACCTCTCATCTCAGTTGATTTTCTCTATCTTCCCTCACATACTCAAGCCCTTTGGAATGGTAGTATAAGCAGTGGATGGTGTGGAGTGGGGAGGTAGGATGGAGAAGCTCCCTTCCTTTAAAAACCAAGCACCAGTTTCTTCTTTCTCACCTCTGAGGTCTTTGACATCAAAATCAAGATTTAAGAATTTCTTCTTTCTATTTTCCTGGCAATAGGAAAATATTTCCCTAGGGCAAATGGTAACTCAAACTGTCATTGAATGAGGATGTTGCATAAAATGGAACACCACATGCTACTTGATGTCCCCTATCATTAGCCCATGACAAATACTTTATATTTCTTCCTGCTATCTATGTGTGAGATTGTTTATGATAAGACAACAAATGCATCTGAAGTATTCATACAAAGAACAAAGTTCTTAAGTTAAAAATACTTTTATAAGACAAATGATTCAAAATCCACAGGCATTTAGGAATGTTTAGGACAATAGCATCATATTAAGAAAGGGTCAATGTATTGATTTGTTCTTAGAAAGAAATATTCATGGCTATCACAGAAATACAATGATTAAGTACATACCAAATTTTTTGGGTGTATAGATTCTGGAAGCTATGAGAATATCTTTCTCTAGCCCCATGTCAAACCACATAGGGTTTAAGATGTGAAATACACAGCGATACCAGAATGGAGGGCTATTGGGCAGGAGCAGATAATAAATAGGGACAACTTCATCTTTGCTATAAAGGGATGCTGTATAATTCACAAATTATCCATGGCAAATGTAGAATTATAAAATAGTTTTCTGTACCATACAGAACAGGTCGGACTTCTCCATACTGTTAATCATGTGTGGTTTATTAGTCACTTTCCCATCTGTGGTAGCTGAAACTTACAAGAGGAGAGGTTTATTCTTGCAGGTAGTTTTAGGAGGTTCAGTCCAGCATCAGTTGGCTGCAAGAAACAGACAACAGGGTGGCAGGGGACAGTGGGGATGAGCTGCTTCACCAAGGCAGTCAGGAGGCAGAGAACAAAAGGAGCCACTGACAGGAATCCAACCTGCCCGTCAGCTCCTAATAGCCTGGTTAGCTAGTGGTCTCATCGGTGGGAGAATCCACTGTGGAGCACAGCATGCCCACGGTCCAGCTGCCTTTTAAACATAGGACACAGTTTTAGATCTAAACTATAACATGCGGTAAAGGAACTAAAAGTAATTCCCTCCTTAGCCGTGACTGACTCAGCCCCTCCACATTCATGTCCGGAGGGCAGCCAAAATGGACTCTCTACAGAGCAAAACTGACCTAGTCACACCTCTATGAAAAAGTCTGCGGTATTTTCTTCTGTTCCTAAATAAGTACAAATTCTCCTTCATGGGCCTCAAGGCCTCCTGTGGGTTAGTCTCCTCGAGCTTCACTCATAACCACTTCTGACTGCTCTCCCCCTTTTTCACCCTGGCTTTGCCTTGCTCTCTTCTGCTTGCTAGGCTTCTTCCCATCATAGGACATTTGCAAGCCCCCTTTCCTGAAGGCATTTCTTTGCCTTTTCATATTTGTAGTAGCAACCATCTTGCTCTCGCTTGTGTGGCTGCTGGGGATGTTTGAGCCTCTCGCTGGACTATGAACTCTGGGTTCCAGTTGTGCTGACCGCTCATCACCAGGGGTAGGGCAGTTCCTGGCATGTGACTGGGGCTCACAGAATCAATGCATACATGAAAGATTGAATTAGACAAAGGTGATTTAATGTAAATCTAGATGGGTGATCAGCAACCCTTCTTCTGGAAAGAAGGGAAGTCCAGAAAACAATGAACAAAACAATGAACATCATGAGTGACCTAGATAGAGGGCACTGGTACATCACTAGGGCTCAGGCAAGGATTCTGGGTGGCAGCAGTGGTGGCTGCAGGTGTCTAGGCATTAGCTGAATGGCTTTATCTATCTTGCTAGATTCCTGAGACTTTATTTCAAGGAATGGACCCACTAAAGATTTTGAAGAAATGTGCTAACATGGGACTGGACCTTAGCTTGTATGATGATGTGGGAAAGGAGTGGGTAGCTGGCTGTGCACTAGGGAAAAAGAGCTTTAGTAAAGGGGAACCAAAATGGGCTTGGCCTAATGTGTGACCTAATGGGGATTCAGAAGCAGTTAGGGAGGGCTTTTGGCATGGCAGTTAGCCGGGTACTGAGAAGGGGGAGCATGGAGAGTTGTAGCCAGAAGGCAACTGCATCCTGAGGATAACTTGCACAGGGGGCTGAATGTCTGCTGCCCACTAGTAACTCTTGTCCAACCTGAACATCTCCACCCTGAGGACTTTGGAATCCTGCCTTCCTGTGGCAGTTTCTGTTATAGCCTGGCTCTCTTCTTGGCAGGCAGTGGGGAGGTGCTTTGTCTGTGCTGTGGCAAGAAGTACACGTTGGTGTCCCGCATGATGCTTCCTGAGAACTCTGATTCCTTTGGTACTTTGACATGGTGTCAGACTATTGTTGAGATTTCTTCAGGAAGCACTTTTGGTAGTTTGGTTGTTCAATGGTTGTCTATGATTAAAACCCAGAGGGGAGAAAGTGAGTAGAAATATATGACAACATAGTGTTAATCTAGCTGTTGATCAGACCCAAGAGTTGGAGCCAACGGAAAGGTTCTGCCTATGGTCCTGGAGGTAATATAAGGGGTGTGAAGATTTGAACGTAATTTAGGAAATACATCATGGAATCCCAGAGATATATCACAGACTAACTGCAGAGGGCAAAGACTTTTAAATTCACAAAGATCTGAGCCTTGATTCCACCTTCATTTCTTAAGTTTTAAATCCTGTTATTTTTGTCTCTTTAGAGTGTGTTATTATTGCAAAGTGGAACAATTTACTCTAGAAATATGGTATGGAACTCCAGTGTGAAAAAACTAATATTAAGAAAACAAAGAAATAAAAAATGTTTTAAAATTTTGGCATGACATTAAAATCATAGGATAGTAATTTTACATCTATATGTTTTAAATTAAAAGAATGTTTAAAGAACAATGATATTGTTTCATTTGCTTGTAATTCTTTGGTTCAATGACATTTTGATCAACCAATCAATTGCTGGCCCCAGTTCTATCGGATATTATTTAGGGAAATATCAAATGGGAAAAATGCACACTCACTAACCACTGTAATCAGACTCAGTGTAGGCCACTAGTTGACTGAGATAATAGAAGATTCTGCCTTTGCTTATCATGTTCATTCTAGAATTCTTCTCATTGATTGGGTGGAATGATTTAAATTTTTTTTTTCCTCTCTTGTGCTGTGCATACACTTGCTGAGATCACAGAATCAAATTTGCATTAATTAAGTACACATTTACACTTTATTGTTATCTCCTTTTCACAGATGAAGAATTGAAGCTTGGAGCAGTTGAGAAACTTGACAGCTTCCCTAAGCTTTTACAACTGAGCATCTTGAAAGCAAGCCCTGGGGACTGTTTAGGCTAAGGCGCTGTTTTTCTGTGTTTCTTATCCATTACCTCCCAACTTGAACTTGAATTATAGTAGCTTTTTTGATTTTCCTCTCTTTTGCACCCTCCATGTCATAAATATTTAAAACCTATTCATTTCCTTATTTTAGGCCATTATCATCTCACATAGACACTAATAAGAATCCGAGTGTAACAACAAATGTGTGTGTGTGTATGTATGTGCACACATGTGAAGTATTTACCAAGTGCCAAGTACTGTACCTAGCACCCGACCTACATTAACTTACCTACTTTTATGTCTCACAATTACTCCTTGAGGTAGATACTACTGTGTTTCTCATTCTAAAACAAACAGATGTATTTATGCTAGAGACAACAGATGATCAATGGAACTCTTCTTGATTTTCCCACTTTACTTATGTCCTTTTTTCAACTCATTCTCCACAATATCCTAGAATTCTCTCACAGAGATAAATCTTACTGTGTTGCTCAAGGAGAGTTACAGTCTTGGTAATGGATAAGAAAGTCCTCCTTGCTTTCTGGTATTTCACTGCGACGTTGGAAGCATATTCCAACCCTTTACCTGTGTAAGTAGGAGCTGATGGGAACTGAATAGTGCCTGTTGCTTGTAAAAGGGAGGCCGCTTTCTAGGAACAAGTACCCTCTTGGTGCCTTTGGCATTCTATATATTTCAAAGCTGGGGGATCCGGGAGGTGCGGGCAGACTGTGGCCGTGGAGTGCTGGGTCTGGACAGAGCTCCAGGACCCAGAGCAATGGTCTCGAAGCCTGAAAAGAGGGTTGCCCGTCTGTGTTCATCACCCTGGTGCCCTCGCGCCACAGTGTGACCATGACTGAGGAAGTAAGGCCAATGGCTGGGAATTCCTGGAGCAGGCAGCCCTGGGAGCCCCCGGTCCCCATGAAGGCCACTGGGCCTGGCACAGCCAGGAAGCCCAATCCCTGGACTGTTATTGGCAGAACTGCAGCTGCTGTTCCAGCTGGACAATGGAGAGTGCTCTCTGCCTCTTCCAGTCCTGGACAGTGAGGATGCCCTGGACCTCCCACTGCCCCCGCCCCCCCGCCTTCCTGCCTCGGGACCAGGGTGCTGACCCTGAGCACTCTGTGCCACTGGCCACATCCCTCGCCTCCGGCCTGGAGCAGCTGCAGCTGTCCCCATCCCCACTGCCACCACAGGCCCTGGCAGAAGGACCTACAGCCCCAGTTTGGCCCATTCAACTCAGGCCCTCTGAGGATGAGCTGCCACCTCTGCCGGAAGAACCATTCGGAGTCCCTGAGAAAGAGATTACCACAGATGTCTGTGCCTTCTGTCACAAGACAGTGTTCCCCTGGGAGCTAGCCATGGAGGCCATGAAGAAACAGTACCATGCACAGTGCTTCACCTGCCGCACCTGCTGCGGCCAGCTGGTCTGGCAGAGCTTCTACCAGGAGGATGGGCGGCCCCTCTGTGAGCTGTGCTACCAGGACACTGCAGAGAAGTGTGGCAGGTGCGGCGAGGTGGTCCACCACCACATCATCAGGGCTCTGGGCCAGGTCTTCCACCCAGCCTGCTTTATGTACATAACCTGTGCCCGGCACATTCGCGCTGAGAACTTCGCCCTGGTTAGGGCCAGGTATACTGCCTGGACGACTTCTATAGGAAATTCACCCCAGTGTGCAGCATCTGTGAGAATCCCATCATCCCCCGGGACGGAAAGGATGCTTTCAAAATCGCGTGCAAGGAGAGGAACTTCCACGAGAGCTGCTACAGATGTGAGGACTGCAGTGTCCCCCTGTCTATAGAGCCCCCAGATCAGGGCTGCTACCTGCTGAACGACCACCTCTTCTGCAAGCCATGCCACATGAAGCACAGCGCTGTAGGCTGCTGCTGAGACTCTGCCAGCCCGCGGGGCCCCGCTGCCTCAATTTCCTTCCCTGACCCGCCCCCCCACTTTCCTTCCACCCCAACTCCAGGGTGCTGGGGCCCCAGCTCCCAGTTGTCCTTTGGTGTGGGCACCATCAGGCTTCGTGCCCTGAACATCACACCCAGAGCCCCTCCAATCTCTGGACCAACCCTTTTCTGGCCACTGGTCTCCCAGTGGTATCTGTGTCCCAAGGGTGCTGGGCCAGAGGTGCATGCAGGGCTAAACTACCAGAGGGAAACTCCAAGGTCAGTGAGTGCTTTCTGTAGCCAGCCATAGTGACACAGACCTATAATCTCAGCCCTAGGGGTCTGAGGCAAGAGGATGGCAGGTTCAAGCCCAGCCTGGACAACTTAGCAATTTAGTGAGACCCTGTCTCAAAATGAAAAATAGGGTATGATTACATACACCTGTAATCCAAGCCCTGGAGAGGCTGAGGCAGGAGCATCACTGAGTTTGAGGCCAGCCTGGACCCTATCTCAAAAAATAAAAATAAATGAGAATAAAAAAGTTGATATAGCTCAGTGCAGAGGCCCTGAGTTCAGTTGCCAGTTACAAAAAGAAAAAGGTATTTGAAAATTCTGAGGGATGGGCCAGGGAGATGGCTCAGTAGAATAAGTGCTTTCCTGGCAAGCACAAGAGTCTGAGTTCAATCCCTGGTTACACCAAAAAAAAAAAAAAAAAAAAAAAAAAAAAAGGAAAAAATAATTGTGAGTGGGCTGGCAAGATAGCTCAGTGGACTAAGTGCCTGATTAGGCAAGCACAGGGACTGGGGAGGCTGAAGACAGGAGGATCACTATGAGTCCAAGCTGTTTAGTGAGGCTGTACCAAATACATTTAAAAAAAGAAAGAAAATTATGAGGCTTGCATGACAAGATTTGGGTGAGAGCTTCTCTCCTTGGTGTTCTCAGTATAGTCAGAGCAGGTCTTTCCTGACCTCACAGATGACCTCCTGGTGCCTGTGACATATCTTGGATGTCCCTGGGCCTGGGCAGGAGACAAAGGACCACAGATGGCCAGGTGGCCCCCGCTCTTGGGGCTGGGCCTTGTGTCCTGTGATCCTGGGTGGGGTTTGTTACCCGCTGCCAGTGTGGCCCTCCAGGTTCCACCAGGGCCTGGATCCTGTGTCCCAAGGCCTGGTAGATCCATTCGAGCCCATGTCCCGTGTCCCAAGCCCTGCTAGGTCCATTATAAAATTTTTAAATTCAGGGCCAGGGATGTAGCTCAGCAGTACAAGCATTTGCCTGGTGAGATCAAGGTTCTGAGTTTGATTCCTGGGGCTAAATAAATAAATAAGTAAATTTTGAAACAAGGTCTGGCTGAGTTTGTCCAGGCTGGGGTGATCCTCCTGTCTCAGCCTGCCACAGTGCTGGAAGTATAGGTGGAGTGCCCCCAGCCCAACTTCCCTTCTAAGGAATCATCACTTTTAACTTAATAACTTTTGTGACACTGTGCAGAACAAACCAGACCCCTTTTGCCCCCAGGGATTTCCCCTGCACTCCTACGCCTGCACAAAGCCAGGTCCCAGTCCTGGGAACATTTCTCAGAGGCCCTAGTGAGACCAGAGCGCAGGTGCCCCTGACTAAAGTGCCAGCCTCACCTCCCTCGTCCCAGGTTTACTTGCTGCCTCTTTGTGCCACTTTCTCCTGGCACCCCCTCGGCCTGCACTGAGCCATGGACCCCTGCCGTCACCTGGGCCTGAGCGGTGTTTTCCTCCTCCCACTGCAAATAAATACATACTGAAAAAACAAAAAACAATAAACAAAAAGCTTGCTTCAACAGTATTTGCCCTTCTACATGCTCTTTGTACAGAGTTATACTCCAAGAGGGCTCGTGTCAGGGTGGGCTTATGACTGTGGCCCTTGTGCTATTACAGGATTCTGAGATCATAAGAGATGATGCAGCTTTACACAGATCACTGGAATACTTGCTCTGGGTCCCTAATCAACTAATGTGCTGTAAGAAAACCCAAGCTCGGCCCCAAGCCAGGGGCCACAAGGAGAAACGCTGAGACTGCATGAGGACACAGATGTCCATGTACCTCCATGTGTGTGGCCTTCCCAAAATGGGCTAGCTCCTAGCCATTATCTGACTGCAACCTCATGAGAACCTGTGAGCCAGAAACAAGCAGCCAAAGAGTTCCCAAGTGATAATCCAGAGAAACTCTGAGAGATAATAAAAAAGTTATTGCTGTTTTAAACTGCTAATATTTACAATGGTTTGTTACATAGCAATACATAACGGAAACTTTAGATCTCTAAGGAGGGTATCTGTATGCAGTAAGTAGATATTTCAGTATTTTTATTCCTGGTTTGTTCTAGGAAATATGAGTCTCTACTCTCCCCCATGTCCATTCTTGTGGTTACTGTGTTGCCTGATGTTAATACAGATTTGGCCTTGGCACTTTATTTATTCTTCTTCTTCTTATTGTTATTTTAAGTTTTTCATACAGGGTCTCACTATGCAGGTTGGGCTTGTAGTGTTCCTCATGTTTTCAGCCTCCCCAGAGCTGGGATTATAGGAGTGTACCCACACATCTAGTCTTGGTGGCCAGTTCAGGGGTCCTGGGGTGGGGTTGGTGTCCCATGTGGTGCTGGGGATTAAACCCCAGTCCTTGTACTTACCTAAGTAGGCACTTAGTCCACTGAGCCATCTTGCTAGCCTGGGCTTGACACGTTAGAAGAGGAGTAGTTGGGGCAGTTTCCTGCACTTATTGCTTTCAGCATGTTGGAGAGTCACAGGTGGTGAAACACATTTCACCATTTGACTCTAGTGGCTCTCTCCTGCTTCCATAAGGTGGCTTGGCAGGAACTAGCACCAAGGGAGGGGACAGGTCATTGGACACACCTACTCTTCTCCAGACCAGGAGCTGTTCTGTCAGGTGTTGCACAGGTGTCCTCTCTCCATTTTCATTTCTTGATAAACTTTTCCAGGAGTGTGGAGGCCCAGATCCTACTTCTGGAGCACTCTCCATAGAGAATCCACTGGGTGAAACCAACCATAGTCTGTGTGAAGCTCGAGGAATTCTGGATACTCAGTTGTTGCTCTGCTTGTATATTCTCAAAGAAGCCCCACTTGAGGCCAACAGTATGTATTAGCAAGGATATCTTAAAACTATATATCTGTGCTCCTTACAAGAGTGAGATAGGCTCAGTTTAAACTGGATTAATATTTCTAGGATGGGAATCTTCTACATTGCTGCTATGAAGATATTTCATCAAAAATATCTCCCCAAATGCCTATCTCTGTGCCTAATATTTCGCTGTTAAAGATTTTTGCAGTCAAGACTTTTTTTTTCTTTTTGAGAGCATACTGCCTGCCAGATAGTATGCTAGGCACTAGGGACATAAAGTTGAATAAAATATTATTTGTTTTCAAGAATCCTAGTATTTAGAGGGAAGACAGGGGAGCTAGCAGCTTGCAGTTCAGCATAATGAAGATTGGGCTAGGACTCTCTGCTCAAAGTATGACAGCATGGAGGCAGCTCTGGGCAAAGGCAGGGAATTCAGATACGTCAGTAGAGGAAAGATGTCACAATGGAGACCTGAAGATTCGTGTGAAATTTTCCAGTCAAAGATGGCAATGTGGAGAAGTACTACCCCCTCCCAGGCATTGAGAACCTGCTGCTGCTGGATGCTTTGAGGACGGTCATCTTTGGAAGAGTAGAGGGGAGGCTTGATAGGAAGAGAAGAGAGTTGCTTGGAAGACAGAAAGAAAAGTCATTATATGAGGCTGGAGTCCAGGAGGGCTATTACGCCGCACAGAGTTCTTGGATGCAGCTCCAAGCACAAGAAAGAGCTGTTCATTGTTTTCCTTCAGAGGGAGGGTGACACTGTCATGCAGTCTAGTGGATTGGACAACAGAACTGTGCTCGTCCAAATGGGGGCAATGTGACTGGAGATGAAAAAAGCAGACACACTTAACAAGCTTTCCACTGTGAGCTTAGAATACTTTTCTCCCCACACCCTCTGTTATTCTCAGTTCCCCCACATGAAGCACCATGTGCCCATCCTGCTTGGTTCTAGAAAGCTCAGATCTGCAGCAGTGTTGGGCATCTCAGCTTTCTTGTGCTTCCTTCATTTTCTTATATTGTGTTCCGCATTTGATGAACTTCTGTTCCTCTTTCAAGACCCACTCCTCCCCCAATGTTCTCAGGGTATAGTACTATCCCTTCCTTAATACCTCGGTAGATCTTTTTCCTCTTTTCCACCATTGCCCATCCCCCAGCTCCAAGCACACGGCCCAGCTTTCTCACCTTTTCACTCTACTGTGTGCCTGACTGGGTCAGGTCTATCTGAATAATATTAATGGGCCTTCTGAGGTCTGACATCTGATTGGGTTTCCCCACTGTCAAGAAAAGAGGGATTAAGGAGAATAAATTAGGAATATTTAGTCCCCTTATTTCCTTCCTGTGTGTTTCTGGTCTGGTTCTACAGCAAAGATTACACCTACTGCTGTACTTACTGCAAATGTTGGTTAATAACCAGCTTGGGGTTTGGAGAACCCTTGGCTTTGCCAGATTATGTGGTACAAATCCTCCTATCACAGCCAGCTTCGGGCTCCCAGTGTGATGCCACCCAAGGCGCAGTGGAGAGGGGTGCACAGTGCATGCGTTCAAGCTGGTGTGCAAAGGGTTTCCTCCCCAGTTCCAGGCTGAACTCCCTGCCACTGTGTCTGCTCTTCTCCTTCCCTCTCACGCTCATCTGTGCCACTGCTCTTGCTCTGGGACATGGCACCATCTCCTGTGGCTCTCCTCACTAGCCCACACCTTTGTAAATAGTCCTTTTATTAGATCCTCCTCCAAATATCCAATTTGAGGCACCATCTGTTTCCTGATGAGATTCTAATTGTTTCACCAAGTCATACTATGTGGAAATTAGTCATTTAGAAATCTTTTCTCTTGCTGAATTGTAAACAACTGCAGTGAAGGGATTATGATTTATTAATTTAAATACCTCCAACATATTAGCCAGTGAATAGGAATGGAAAAGAAGGAACTAACTTTCATTGAATATCTATTATGTGCCAGATATTATATTAGATATCTTTGAAATGTTCTCTCTTTAATTATAAAAAATTAATTGTTGATACTCTTCCATTTTACTGGTAAAGACATTGAGGTTCAAAGCGAGTAAGCAACTTAAGTAAGGTAACATGATTAGGAAGGGCCTTGTTTAAGGCTTGAACCTGTGTCCAGTTCTAAAAGTGTGTTATGTTTTTCCTTGTTGCCTCAGAACACTTTTAGTGAATGACTGGATGTGTTAGCCAAGAGCGAAGAAGAGTACCGCTGACATGCCTCATAAGGAGTAATAGAAACCAGCTCTCTTCTGTCCCCCAGAATGAAGTTTCTAGTCATCTGGAAGTTTGTAGAATATAAACTGTCCACATGTAAACATTTCTATTAAATAGGATATTTTAGATGATATTAGGCAATTCACAGATTAATGCTAAATCTGGCAGATCATTTTATTAGCATCTTGACAAATTAATACCTTGCAACGGTACTGGGCAGCCTCTAATCTCCTTAAGGATTAGAAGCAGAATAATATTCAGAGTTGAGAAGAATGATGTCTCTAACACTACATTAAATGATGGGAAAAACTTAACATGTTCCATTATAGAACAATTTTCTGGGGTAAAATTTGGATTCATCTATTATATGCACTATGAACACAGTGAAACAAGACCCACAAAACACAAAAAGTTGTCTCAAAATGAAGAAGAAATTTTATTAAGAAAATGTTTTAGTCATCCAAAGATGGCAGTGATTCTAGTTAAAACTTGGAGGGACAAGTGGTGATGCCCTAAGAAACATCTGTAATGTATTTCTGCTCCTTCAAAGGGTCTTAAAGCAACTGGTATTTTTCTGAGAGGAGGAGTGCTGGCTAGAAACACTGATGTTTTTGTTCTGGCAGCTTTATCCTCCTGGAGAGCAAGCAGAATTCGAGTCTGATTCTGGCTTTATCGCTTGTCTGGCTCAGTACTTATAAGTAGCTCTGTTTTTCTCATAGGTGTAATGGGAAGTTTGATTATTTATAGACTGGATTCTCTTCCTACTTCTAACAAGTTTTTGAAATGCTTAAGATTTTTTTTTTTTCCCTCTAGTAGTGCTAGTAGAAGGCTTCAACATTTGTTATAGTTTACATCTTACATGTGTCTGAAAGACTTGTGTGTTAAAGTCTGCACACCCGACTTAGTTCTTTCGGTAGGTGGTAGATCGCCCCAGAGGTAGGGCCTGATGCGAGGTCTCTAGGTAGCGAGTGCCACTGGGGAGGGGATGCAGGACCCCGGCCCCACCCCCACCCTCTTCTGTCCTTGTTGGCCTTGAGGTGAGCGATTTTGCCCTGTGACATGGCTCCTGTCATCGATACTGCCAGAGGCCTAAAATAGTGGGCTAATTGACCTTTTCTCTTACTTAGAAGTTGATTATCTGAGGTATTTGTCATAAGGGCAGAAAGTTAATATTTAATAGCTATTGTGTCTCCCAATTCCAATTTTATTGTTTTCTTATAATAATAAGAATTTTTAGTTTTTAACATTTTCTTTCTTATTATCTACAATACCTATTACATACTTTTCCCCCTATCTATATATTTATACCTACTAAAGAAAAAGGCTGCCTAATATCCAATGTCAAGGTACAAATATAAAACAACTTCTACATGGTACTTTCTTAGGTTTTTATTCCCTAACTATGTTATCTGTGTTTACATGTGCATATATATGTTGACATACATGGAAATTTATTTATTTTTATAATTTTATTTTGAAGAATAAAAACAAGAGCAGGAAAAACAAAAGCAAGCAAAGACAGAAACAGGGTAACATAACAGCACATACATCTCAGATTTTCAAAACTAGAATGGCTGATTGGAAATTTATATATGCACATTAATTACATATATTATACAGTATATAATTATGTATATTACACATTATATATATGCAGTATAATGTATTTTTCTTTATTTATTTTTTAGGGAAGGGTCTACAGGGTATTCGTGGTCTCACTACTAAATTAGACTCATAGTGATGAGTTTTAGTCTCCCAAGTGCAGGGGTTTTAGGTGTGCGCCACCATACCTAATTGCAATTGCTGTCTCAGTGTGCCCCTGGGGCCGAGCCAGAGCCAGCACAGCAGGCCTGGGGATAAATCCTCAGCCCCTGCACCTGCTTGCAGGTGCTTTAATCCACTGAGAGATCTGGCTAGCCCTAATGCATATTTATATATATATGAATGCATATGTGCATTATATATTTACATACATACACATGTGTTTACATACATATGTGTCTGTGTATTTATATGTGCACTGGTATTTTGGTAAATATTTACCAGGAAGTTCTGTTAGAAAACAAGCTCTGGTGATAGCTGTGCAAATTTCTAGGGTGTAACTACTCTCAATGCAGACAGTTTCAAGCTACTCATCGTAAGTCGCTGAGCATAGTAAGGGCTGAGAAAAGATGCACAAATTGGTTCCTTTAAACCAAGATGAGCTGAGTCCAACATGCCAGTTAACATAAGCTGCCTTTGCTCTTTCTTTTTTCAAATAACTAGCTTAATTTATATATTTTGGGAACTGAATACTGAACATTAAAGCTAAGATCATAATATACATTTTTCTATTTTATTTCTATTCATTATGGTATTTAATTTGAATTATTTTTAATAACTCTCACCCTAAATACATAATACATAATAAGCATTTATATTCATATATGCTTCCTACATTCTGTTAATGTTTTGATGATGTCTATATATTATATAATTATGTACAAGTAGATAACACTAAAATGTGGTGTAGATTTTCTCTCTCTCCTTCTTTATTATGGAAATGGGAAATGAACCCGAGGACTTTTCTCTAAGCTATCTTCTTCCCTTGTTTTAATGAAAGGCTTGCTAAGTTGCTGAGTTGCCCAAGCTGGGCTCAACCGTGTGAGGCTGCTGCAGTCCTCCTACAAAGAGATGGAATTTCAGGTGTGTGGTGCCATGCCACACTCAAATTTTCTTTTAAAATTTCTTTTAAATTTAAAGCGAGGAGGATTTACTCAAACATCTGTATTTCCTTTTTTTCTATTTTGATAAAGTTATATTGTTATATGTTAGATCGACATAGTGATAGCATTCATCACATGGAATTTGTACCTGCACGTTGCTTTTTCTTTTTTTCCCATTTTCTTCCCCTTCCTTCAACTCCCTTCCCCTTCTTATTTACAAAACTTTGTTTCCACTTGTTTTTACCTTCTGGGGCCAGCCAAGTATCTCAGCGGATTAAAGCGCTTGCTTGGGCAGATGCAGGGGCCAGAGGATCAATCCCCAGGCCAGGCCTGCTGTGCTGGCCCTGCCCCGGAGTGCCCTGAGGCAGCGATTGAGACTGGGCGTGGTGGTGCGCACCTGTAATCTCAGCACTCAGGAGGCTGAACACAAGTCTGCTATCACTATGGATCACTACAAGTCTGCTCTATGTAGTGCAACCCTGTAGACCCTGTCCTAAGGAAAAAAAAAAGAGATCATTTGTTTTCCTTCTTTTCTCTTCCTTCTCCCCTGCCACCAGTTCCTCTTCTCACTTGAACATTGTCTTCCCACTTCCCAATATGTTATACACTTTATTCCTTATTTACACTTTCATTTTCTCACATCAGAGAAAGTATGCAATATTTCTGAATGTGTGTTCTATTTATTTCACTGAATCTGATCTCACGGGCACCCATTAACCTAGAAATATCTCAGGCTTATCCTTTTAGGGCAGAGTAGTACTCCATTGTATAAAAACAGCCACATCTTCTTTATCCATTCACCTATTAATGGAAATTGGGACTGTTTCCAAGCTGTAGATATTGTGAGCTGTACCGCTGCAAATGTGTGTGTATTTATATCACTATGGTAAAATGCTTTTAATTTTTTTTTAGGAAAATATCAAGAAGTAGGTCAAATGAAATCTTTAATTTTAGTTTCCTGAGGAATCCTCACACTGACTTTCCCAGTGGTTACACTAGTCTATACTGTAACAGTGGAGAAAGGTTTCTTTTCCCCCCACAGTCCCACCAGCATTTGGTATTGGTTGATTTTTTAACGGATTGATTTCTTGATAATAGGCATTCTTCCTGAATGTTGGTTCTCAGGATTGTTTTGATTTACAACTCCTGATGTTAAACATTTTTTCCTATATTTATTTGCCATTTCTACTACATCTGAGAAGTGTATATTCATTTCTGATGCCCATTTTTTGGATTGGATCTTTAAATTTGGGGAATCTGATTTTTTTGAGTTTTTTTTATATACCTTAGATATTATCTGAGGAACAGCTGGAAAAATTTTGTTCCTCACACCGTGGGTTGTCTCTTTCCTCATTTGGTGTTTTTTGTTGTTGTTCAAAAGCTTTCAGTAAGATGGGAACCTAGATGCTGATTTTTTGCAATAGCTCCTGTGTGACTGGAGTTTTGTTCTAAAGGCTTTCCCTATGGCAATCTTTTCAAAGAGTTCTACACATTCTATCTTTCAGCAGATTTAGTGTTTCTGTTTTCATATTTGGATCTTCTATCTATTTTAGCTTTTTAGTGTATGGTGATAGACTTAAATCTAGTTTTAATCTTCAGGATGTGGAAAGCCAGTTTTTCCAGCACCATTTATTAAAGAACCTATCTTTCTTCCACGTTGGCTTCTTTGTCAAAGATAAAGTAACTGAGTATGTTTGCAGTTGTTACTGCATCTTCTAACCCATCCCATTGATCCTTGGGTCTGCTTTTTCTTCTGCCAGTACCAAATATCTGTATTTCTTAAGTGATCTTAACTTTTAAGTCCTTCCACTTGAGTGTGTATTTATATCCAATATTTTCATTAGTTGGTTATTTATTAAAGGATTTAGAGTTAGAAAAATAAGCAGACTATTAGATTATAAGGTTTGGAAATGACTTAAATTCAGTAAGCTCAGAAATCCTAAAAGCTGTACATAGCAATTTGGTACTTAGTCAATCACAAAAGGCTATAATGTGTTAACTGTTGACTGAATGATGAGCATCAAACATAGAGTGTAATTAACACAGACAGAAGCTTACTGTCAACAACAGTTTGAAACAATTTTAGTCCTCTGGTTCCTGCCAACTTTGATATATAAAGAACCCTTCATTGCATGATTGAGAAAATTTGTTTTTGCATGGGGAATTCAGCTTGTCCCCTAAGAGGCCCTGCACAGTAGCTCTCAGAGGGTAGAAATTTAATGGATATTGGTTGGATTGAACCAAATCTACATTTATAAAAATTTGTCCTTGGATACTTCAGTTCTTGTTGAATTTCTTGAAATGGGGGTGATATGCTCTGTAAGCTTGTGTGGTAAATGAGCTGTTGCTAGGCTAATGAACACTTTCCAATAGATCCAATCATGAATCGTCATCTTATGCAATCCAAGCAAGACTTACACAGAGATGTAAAGTCTGTGCTGATCCAGTAATTGACCTATGCTGATCAAAAGTGCAGGGAGGAACACTGACTCAAAATCACACATTAATCATTTATCAGCTATGACTGCAACCATGTTTGCTGTAATGCCTTACTGAGTTTTGGGCAATCATCTTGAGTTTGAGCTGGCTGACAGTAGGGACTGGACTTGGACAAGAATACGTGCCTGAGTCAGCTGTAATAAGGAATGTATATGAGTGTCAAAAAATGTGCAGCATTCATTCACACTGATATACTTAAGTATCAAAACGAAATTGTTGTTTGTGGCTCTTGAAGGCTATCACTTGAAGTTGTAAACTGCCCCTGCATATCTTTTAGGCTTCAGCTCTGCCACTTTCTTCTTCTTTCCTATGGACCAATATGTTGAATTACTTTCAGTTCCTTGAAACAATTAGGTTTCCTTGCACCTTTGAGCTATGTGTCACCAGCTCCTCCTACTTCTTGGTGTCATCCTCTGTCTGCTGCAGACTCACCTTGGTTAGCTACTGTAGCTCCATCTAAGCTCAGTTCAAAGATCTCTTCCTCAGGATGTCACACCAGTTTACTGACTGCCCAACTTGGGAGTGGTCTTGTGTCCAGTAATGTATGCACCAATGTCTGTCCCACTCAAGTGTAGTTTTTGCTTATTTTCTTTCATATCTCTCCTGTAGATTACAAATTCCTTGAGGCAGAAATGGATTCTTATGGGAGAAATGGATTCTTTCCAGCACCTAGTATAGTAATTAACAGAGGTTAGGTAATCCATCATTTTTGGTGCTCCAATATACGAATAATTGAAAGTCATGAAAAAATGATTTATCAGTTGAGTTTATATTCAATTTGGACCTGCTTTTTTATTACATAAGATCTATTATTACACAAGCATACAGAGCATATTACCTCTGTTTCAAGAAATTCAACAAGAATTGAAGTATCTAAGGACAATTTTTAGAAATGTAGATTTGGTTCAGTCCAACCAATATCTATTAAGTTTCTACCCTCTGAGAGCTACTGTGCAGGGCCTCTTAGGGGAAAAATAGGAATGTCTTCTTTGCAATAACTGAGAGTCTATGGATGGTGCAAACTGTGGGTATATTGTACCCAGCCCATAGATGATGCATTAGAAATTTGTCTCCATGTCCATTTATTTTCTCCTTTTAGGTGTCAGTACCTAGCAAGGGTTCTCCATGTGATTGGAGAACATAGTTTTGATAACTCAAAATTTATACAGTCTAGTTTAGTTTACAATTTCAGAAAGATAATATTTGATTGAAAGACCAATTGATTGAAATGATTATGCTTGGTTATACATCAATCCATACTCAGCCTTGGATCAATAACTATGCAGGTCACAGGCCATTCTGATCGGTCAGTTTGCACAAGCAAAGTAGGGCTTGTTAATTAAAAACTGAGATAGTGATATATACCGAGGTTTTATATACTGTTAATCGACTTTATAATATGATTAACCAATATGTATTTTTAGAGGCCCACATTGTGTTCAGGACAATTGAACACCTTCATTCATTTTTTTCCAGGCCCACGAAGTAAGATGCACCAAGACTAACATAGATAGCTAGAGGATGCTGAATTTTTAAGGAGTTCGATGCTGACCTCGCTGTTAACTCTGCCTGAGCATTGCTCCTGACTGCTTTTTTAAAATTTCTTTTGAAGGAATAGCCTTTAAATTCAAGAAAAATTTTAGATTTATACATAAATTACAGATAATTCCTGAACTGGGGCAGAGAACGTGAAAGACAAAAATGGCTCATAGAACAGGGTTGTAAGGAGCACACCAAAGGGATGTACCAAGGTAAACAATGGGAAGAACTAGCAACTGCCAAAGCTGGAACACCTTCTCCAACACACTCTCCATGACTCTTATAATCTAAGATCATAATCTTATAAAAATCTATGGAGTATGGAGTCCTCATACGGTCCCCAGTAACTTTTTTCTTTTGCTAACATCTTAACATTTCTATGTTACATTTGTCACAACTAAGGAATACATATTAATATGTTGCTAATTAATCCCTACAGTTTTAGATTTCACTAATTTTTTTCCATAGTGTCTTTCGTCTGTTCTAAGATCCTATTCAAATCCACACACTATATTTAATTGCATATCTTCTTTTCTTTCCTGTGTGTGAGAGTGGCTCAGGATTTCTTTCATTTTGATGACCTTCCAGTTCTGAGAAATGTTGGGCAAATATTTTGCATTATGCTTCTCAATTTGGGTTCCCTGATGTTTGTCTCATGATGAGACCGGGGTCAGTCTTGGGGGAGCAAGACCTCAGAGGTGAAGTGCCTTTCTCATCTCCTCATATCAAGGGTACACACAGTCAACATGGTTTTTCATTTTTGATGTTGACCTTGATCACCTGGGTGTGGTAGTATTTGTCAGATGACTCCATTGTTAACTTTTCATTTTTTTTCCCTCTTTGTGAACAAGCTACTAAGCACAGCTTGCACAAGAGGTAAGGATTTAAAGCTTTAGCCCCTGGGGGTTATGTTATTAGAAATTACTAGAAATTCTCCAACACAGGATATTGTTGCTTTCCCATTTATTTATTTAATCATTTGTTTATATTAGTATAGTTTGTTTATGTTACTATCCAGTCATTTTTTTAAGTTAGTATTTTGTTATGTTTGCATCATACTCATGGGCATTTATTTTGTACTATGTGTTATAATCTTGTCCTAAAGTACTTATTTTGTTTCTCACCTTGCTCCAGCTTAGGTAATTGTTAGTTCTTTCCATTGTCCCTCTGGTTTGGTTGGTCCCACCCATTTGTCTTTTGAATACTTCTTTACTCTCTGGCCTATAAGCCATTCTTGTCTTGCACATTCTCTGCCCCAGTTCTGGAATTGGCCATTTCTTTAAGGATCACTATTTCTTTTTATTGGAAAAGTGGCTTTAGAAGCTCAGATTTGGGTGTTGGGTGTGCTCCCTGAGGCTGGGTTATCATTACTTTCCATTCCTCTCAGAGACAGAGCAAGGAATATGTGCACATGCACTAAATCATTTCATTGCTTCCTTTCCATTTCTTTTGCCACTGGCCTTTCCTTTTCTCTGTCATTGTCTCATGCCTTTGCCTCCAATGATGTAATCAATGTATTTGCTGGCTTGCGATTCTGACTCTACTTCCTGGTTGTGCTGTCACTGTACTTTCTCCTTGCTTCAGTAATTATGATGGAAGAACTAGTGTGCTCGGGTTGGCTCAGGCTCTTAGAATGTCGCCCTACATGTTCTTCCTCCAAGACAACATGCTCAGTCCGAGAATTATTAGCGACACTCCAGTACTATTGAATGTATACATGATTTTTTTCTGAAAGGTATTTTTGAGATGCATATAATCTAACTATGTATCTCTCTTAAAATAAGTATATTTTCTACCTGAATGCTATGTGATAATATAAGAAAACAAGGTTTTTTGTTCCACAGAGCTGAGTGAGAATTCCTATAATTATGATTCTGCACAAATAAAACATTCTTTGGAAAATATTCTGTTCCTTAGAGAAAGAGGATGAGTTATTAGTTGGCGTATGTGTAGAAGGCCATGTCAGGAGTAGAAATAGACCTAGGAAATCTTCTGGTATCTCCCATTCTTTCTTTTCCTCATTCCTCTTTGTTTTCTTTTTTAAAAATACAAAAATCCTCTCTAAGTTTTTTGGAATTGAATGGAGACTGACATGTAAATAATAAGGTGTTAGTGTCTAGGGTAGAGGTTATGATATGAGGTATGAGAGAGGTAACAGGGAAAAGCAGAGTGACATCTCACTTCTATCTTTGCAGCTCTTCCTGTAGCAGGCACAGCGATTGAGAAGGAAAGCAAAAACTATTTAAGAAAATCCTAAAACCAAGGGCATTAGTCGCTTTCCTTTCGTCAGAAAAAAATCCCCTGACCAGCATAATTTAAGGAGGAAATGTTTGTTTATTTATTTATTTTTGTATGTAGTACAGGGTGTACAGTGTCTCACTACACAGATCAGATTCATAGTGATCCTATTTTCAGCCTCCTAAGCATTAGAATTACAGGCATGTGCCACCAGGTCCAGTTTCAGTCGCCCTCTCAGCATATCCCAGGGGCAGGGCAGGCATGGCAAGCTGGGGATTGAACCCCAGTCCCTGCATCTGCCTAAGCAGGTGCTTTAATCTTCTGAGTTATCCGGCCAGCCCAAGGAGGACAGGTTTATTTTGGTTTGAACTCAGTCCACAGAAGACTGGCTCCAGAGCAGAAACTGAGGCAGAAGGACACAACAAAGTAAAGCTGCTTGACCCAGGGCAGTCAGGAAGCTGAGAGAGCAAGGAGAGCAAGAGAAAGGAGACACATTCCTACAGGCACACTCTCATTAACTATGTCTTTCAATCTGGTCTTATTTCCTAACAACACATTCACAAGTAAAGTCATTAATGGATTAATTCACTGCTGAGTACTGTGTGGTGTTTCCAGGATCCATTTCTTTGCCTTCAGAAAGCCCCATCTCTGAACATATAGGACTTTGGGGGACAATTTAGATCTAAAGCATAACATTCTCCTCTTTGTCCCCTAAAGGCTGCTCATTACAAAAAACGTGCTTGGTCTCTGTCTATGAGTTACCAAAGACTTAACAATTTTAGGACTGCACAAGAATCTAAATGTGGTGTTTTCTCTGAGCCTCTAGGCTAACTCTTAGCTAAGAGTCTCTATAAAAATCAAAAAGAAAGATTAAATATTTCAATATATACAAAGCCAAATGGAAAACATTCCTATTCTAAAAGTACAGAATAAGGAGATAGAAATTATTAGGAGCAAAGCAAGACTGAAACCCAGTAGGGTAAACGCTAAGCTCTGTAGATTCATATCCAGCATCTAGAGCATGTGCTCATACAATGTGAGTCCCAGAGGGCCTGGGCGACCCTACTCCTGTGGCTTTGCTGGGTGCAGTCCATGTGGCCTTTCCCGCCCCCTTGCTGTTCTTGCTTCCTGCAGCTTTGCTCAGTACTCTCACAGCTTCATTCTGTTGTTTCACAGGCTCCTGGTGGGGACTTTAACCCTGTCATACCACATCGCTGAGTCTCCTGGGCCTCCCTCTGAAATATCTGTGTAGGAACCACCACGACCCCACATCCCTAGCATACTTCATGACTGTGACACCAGCACACATGGATGCCATCAAAATCTGCCACTAGCTCAAGCAATAGCTGACCTCCTTTGGCCCATGACAGAGGTAGTCTCTAAATACCTGGCTAGCTGAAGTCAGGGATACAGTTCTCTAGGCTGTGCTAAGTACAGAGAGCAACTTAGTATTCAAATTTTTCTCAAAACAAAATCTTTCAAATGAGCCTGTGATGGGTGGTATCTGATTTGAGTTTTGAGAAGCCCTCAAGATATTTTCCTGTTGTACCTATACCAAATACTTGACTTTTCTTAAATGGTACTAGTCTTTTAATGATTGCACTCTGCTTGATCCCACGTTTACAGATGTTTCCTTTCTGGATAATCTTCAAAATTTTCAAATCATTCAGATTTGCTTTTTGCTCCTGATTCTCACTGTAAATCTGACTAAAAGCGGCCAACAGTGGCTATGTGTGATTGTTCACTGTGATGTGTCAACTTAACGTAAGAACCAGTTAGCAGATGAGTAAGTTTGGGTGTATGTGTGGATAATTGACATATAGACCAGCCATCTGAGGAAGGAAGACATACCTCAGATATAAGTGGCTCAATCAATAGGCTTATAAATTGGCCTGAATAAGAAGGGAAAGAAGCAGGAAGTTTCTTATTCCATGGCAGAGTTCCAGTATTTAATCACTGCTTGTGGACTTTATTCTCTAGTTCCTTCAGCCATTCAGCACAGACTCTTCTGACTGCCAGGGCAGACTCTTTGACCTTCCTACACAGACTCAATATAAAATGCTGGCATTTCTCAATAACTGACAGACCTAAGTAAAAATCATTCCATGCAGAAGGAATAGCCACAGAGTAAGGTTCCAGTTCCCTCCCAGTTACTTAACCCCTTGGATTTCTGTTTCCATATCTGTAAAATGGCAAGGCTAACTGTTTCAGCTTCTTCGTGAGTGAACTAAGTGGGATAATATATACAAAAATACTTAGAACTGTGTTGAATCCATAGTAAGTGCTGTGTGAGTGCTGAAATCTTCACAATAAGGTTTTTTTTTTTTTTTGATATTGAACATCTTCGTCTTGCAGGGTGTTCTCATAAATACAAAAAACCCTCAAAAGATATTCTAGATGTGGTTCTTTTCACAATATTTATGAGCAAATACTTGAAGCCCGTCTCTCTTGGATTACTACTCTTCAACCACATAATATTTTGCAATCCCTTTAAAAGATAATATGTTTCCTATCTCTCTCTTCCTGTAGGCTAGCATTTTCTGATAAGTATCATACCTGTATGTTCATTAAGCTGGGAAACACATATAACTCTGTTTCTACTTGAAATAGAAACATTTTCTAAGGTAATGGCACTTGGAAAGCGATGACCCTGGTTTATTTGCCCAGAAGGACATGAAATATTTACATATTATTTTCCAATAGAAATACTTTCAGTTGCTCTGAGGGTCTTTATTTATGATTGGCAATTGTCAAATAAGACTAACAAAAGCTTGCTACACACATAATAATAGTCATTTAAACAATATTATGAACAGATTTGCCAGATGTAGCATTTTAAAAGATGGTGCTATTTTAATTGGACACAACAAAAAATACAAAGAAATGCTGACAATTTAATCCAAAAAGAGTTATTATTATTTGCCTGAATTTATAAACTAGAATTCAAAGTCCAGGACTGTCAACAACCTTAAGGTTCTAGTTTCAGGTCTATTCAAATTTTTTTTTAGTGGTAAAGGAGAAAAAAAAGAAAAATGTCATATTTTACTTTTCAAGATTATTAGGAAGTTCAATAAGATAATCTTTTGGAGATTCAGACCTCAGGTGTCAAAGATTTCAAAATAAAACTTTAGTATCTGACTCAGTAAACTAAAAGTACACACGTCACTATATTAAACAATGTATACTTAAGATTTATATTGTTAATAAATAATCTATGTGCTAGGTTTTATCTTCAGGTGAAAATTGATATTTAATAGTTCAAAGATAGATGTTTATAGTCATAATTTCAAATTGGAAGATAAGACATCTGGGAATCTGAAATACAAGGAATGGTTGCATTTTAAAAGATTTTCATGTTACCAAGAGATTTTAAAAGTAGAAATATCAACATAAAGGCTTCCCATAATTCTCTCTATGCCACACAGAAATGTAAGCACAGTAATACATTTCAGCAGATTAATTTTGTGTGTACAATTTTAGAAAATTTGCTACTGCACTAGGAAATTTCGCTGACTTCTCCCATGTGGAACTCTCCTATCTTCTTACGAAGACTTTCAATGGTCTTAGTTTCCAAATCAATCCAGGCATTTGAGGGCAGTTGGACTGTCTGTGCATGAATAATTAAGTGAATACTATTAAAAGAAGGCCACACATTAGTAACTAAGGAATCAGGGTGAACGAACCACTTTTCAGAACCTGCATGACAATCTTGAAAATTAAACCCAGTTAATAGAAAAAAATGCTAAATCAATGGCCATAAAACTTAATGGGTTTATAGCAGCCTTAACACAGTAGGACTAAATTATCATGTTAATTTAATTTCCATTTCTAAATGAACCAGAAGGCACAATAAAGGTCAATTAACCAGCTACCTTCCCTGTCTTCTTTTTCTTTTACTGCCGGTTTTAAATCACATTCAGCCTCAAAGCATTCACAGGGCTTCTGGAAACTCATTAGTTTTTCTTGAAATTAAAACCAAAAAGAAGACACAAAAACTAACAACTAACCATGTGCTGAGGGAGAACAACCAGTGATTGTGTTCCACAATTATGGGGTTATATGTATTCAACAAAAAGATCTTTACCCTTGTCGCAATGAGGCTATAAAGTCAGCCACACCAAGCCTAAGGAAACACACAAGTTAAAGGTCTCAGTTATAGTGTGTAGTAAGTGTTCATCTATAGTGAAAAAGCTGTGTGTGCTGCTCTTAACATTTATGAGGCAGAGAGGAGAGAGAGCACCATCTGTGTAATGTGGTCTGTTGTTGGTACAGTGAGAACCTCAAGCTTCTCACAGTTCTGCATTTTTAGAATTGAAATGTGTCACTGTATATTAATAGATTATTTTATTACTTCAGCAATTTATTTAATAGAGAAATAAAGAAGTTGATTCCTTCTCCCTTACTGGCAGCCAAATCCAGTTCTTAAACCAGGTTGACTGTAGTTCAATGTAATGTGGATCAAAATTTTCAAATCTTCTAGTGACACAACCAGGGAGTTAGTTCAGTGACTAAAGTGTTTTGTTGTACAAAATATTTAGGAACTAATGAAACTGATGTCTAATTTAATGTGTACCATAATTTAAAAGTGATATAGAAAAATTGCAAGAAAGAGAAAAAAATTTATTTCAATCACAGGAGATTATAAATATCATATAGTCTCCCTAATGTAAGAACTCAAAAGAAGAAATAAAAATTGAAAGGTATAACATAACTAAATGGAAAGTGAGAAATTAAGGATTAAACAATGAAGAGAGGACAAGGAGAAAAGCTAGGAAACATGGCAGGGGCAAAACCATACATTTATATACACAAGATGGTTAAGGCAATGCTCCTGAGAATCTCCATCAGGTTTTTGAAACTAGCAGTTAATTGGTAGGATTCTCACCTTGACTATATATACTGATACCTATAAACTAAGCAACTGCACTGAAGATAGCAATGTGTAATACTAGGGCCATGCTTGGAATCTCTGTCATTCTGGTCTTCTAAAAGCATACTGCTTATAACATCGTATCAATTACTGCTATACTTTCTCTCAAATAAATATTTGTTTTTTTAAAAAAAGGTAATAAATGAAAACAAGAGTCAAGAAAAAAATGTCATAGGACTGTCCTGCTACAATGTTGTATATGGTTAGATTTCTAAATTTCTGTGTAAAAATTTGTGTTTATATATATATATATGTATATATATATATATATATATATATATATATATAATTTTTCTTTTTCTTTTTTATTTCTTTTTTCACATTCTGTATGTATTTAAAGTTTAGCACATCAATGATTGATCAAAATACCTGTTCCATGTTATATTTAAGGCATTTGATATTCAGACAGATACTGATGTCAAGCTCAACAGCCTATGTTTTAGGTAATAATATCAGTAAGCTTCTCTTCTGGAGGGCTAACAACTTAAGTTTGACCAACAAATTAGAGAGAAAGAAGGGCTACAAGGATAGCCAACATTTTGGCTCTAGCCCTTTAAGATCAGTGAGGACTCAGGACATAAGAGAACCTGCAATTTTTCTGATCGAGGAGTCACAAATTTTCTGATCAAGGAGATCATGGGGCCACAGAGGAAAATGACTGAGAATGTAGAGTCATCTTAAGGAGAGTCACATGGAGAGAAAATATTCTCTCAGGCTTTCACAGAGAGCAAATTGGTCAAGCAATGGCCATGACTCATCCACATGGCTGACACTAACAAAAGACCTATAAACTGCTTCAGGGTAAATCCTGAGGGGATCTGACTGACCTTGTCAGTTACAATTTTTGTTATATAGGGATTGCTTTATCTTGGTCTTAACCATCCAGCAGAGGTATGAAAAGTAAAGCCATAATAGTATGCTGAGCTATAAAAGGCTCACGTCAACAACTTCTGACATTGCCAGTCATGTGGATAACCTTCTGCTATTACAAACTACTGGATTATATTGGATTACTTTGTGGAATTCATGCACTTACCATATATGAATGACAATGGAACACCATTTCTGAAAAAAGTAAACAAAAAGGGATATAAATGAAGGAAATTTTGTAGGAAAAATATATATCTGTATATACAAAATAGCATAGATATATAGCTAGTTTCTCTTTGTTCAATGAGAAGTTTGAATAGTGTTTAGACAAGATATCATGTCTACATCTTGTACTAAGAATAACTAATACAAAGACAATAATATGCAATATTTTAATTACTGTAACCTTCCTACTAACCTGTTTTGAAACTGTCTCATTGCTACTTCTTTCTCAATAAAATTAATATACAAATCATGGGAGATTTCTTTAAAACCAAACAAAAAACAAAGTATCAAAAGGACAGAGTTATTTACAGCCATACCACCCTGAGCAAGCCGGATCTCGTCAAAAGGACTGAGTAACTTTGAATAAATGCTAACTTTTCTTTTTCTCCTCTTCAATATACAGTAGGAAAAAAAATATTCCTTATTTAAAGCTTGCTCATGTGGAATTGTTTCACAGGATTATATAACTTTAAGAGAACAGGGACTTCAAGCAGTTTATCTAGTTCTAATAAAGATAGTGAATTTAAGTATATTTTAGTGTTAGTAAATTGAGGGTTTTTCTATATGGCTAAAATCTTTTTGCCAAAAAATTATTTCTCTAATTTACTAAAATAAAATCTATTTCTTGTCTGTCTTCCTTTTGATACAGAGATGATATGGAACCTTCAAATAATCCAAATAATATAAGGGAAGTATTATAACTCTCAAGCTATTAGATGTCCAATATGCCAAGTTCATGTTCCCAAAATCAAAGAATGAGTTCTAAGAACAAAGGTTAAGAGCAGGAAGTGTTAGAGGAAAGAAAGCTTCTCTCTGAGACAGAAATGGTCCCTATTTGGTGGCTGAGGCTTTTCTCTCTCTCTCTCATCTATCATTATCTTCATCATCCATCTATTCATCCATCTGTTTATTTAATTATCTATCCATCTACCTGTTTGTCTCTATAACATAAATCAATATTAATCTTTTCATGACATTTCTGGGCTAAAGTGAAAAAATACTGCATGGGCAGAAACATAAAAAATATGAGCATGGATTTACAATGTACAGATTTGGCAAATAAATGTGCACTTATGTGTGATGGATTTTGAGCTGCATCTAATCCTTTGTTTTCTTCTGAGAACTTTTTTGGAAGGAGTGTGACGATGATGCTCAAACCAAAGGCTTTTGCATCTTCTGTCTGTTTTGCTTTTTATCTTGAGACAGGGTCTCAGGAAGTCGTGTTGGCCATACTTAGCTTGAACTTGTGATGCTCTTGCCTCACCCTCCCTGAAAGAGAGGATTTCACGTCTGTGCCACCTCATCTGGTCACATCAACATTTCTATATGTTGCAACATGTTTGACTCACTTTTAAAGTTTCTATAAGAAAAGAAAAAAATAAATTTTATCAGTAAAACCCTTTAAACATTAAAAATATAGCTGATTTTACTGTAGACAGCTAAGTTAGTTTTAAATATTAGACAGGGCTAGGTCCTCAGCACAGCAGATCTTTGTGGCTGGAGGCACATTCATGAAGGGCAGGCTTCAAGATAAAGCGAAATCACTATACCCATATATTCCTCTAATGATGAACAGTAGTTATAGATATTCTAAATTGGCATCATTCACCTTAGGTGGGAGACTATAATCTCCCTGGCCCATTCCCTCTCTGAAAATTATTGTTCATTTCATGTATGCTTGCTGTGTGACTTGTTTCCCCTTTTGATCCCCACTTAATTAATATTACCTAAGTGACTGTACTTGTAATCTTATTGGTTAATCATAGTTTTATCTCACCTTACACTCACCTTGTGACTTCCCATTCACTCAATATTATCTATCAACATTATCTGTGCTATCAATGCTATCAACTATACTTGTAACATTATTAGCTGACTATAATTTTGTCCCACTTTGAACCCGCCTCACGTGGTGGCTCCACTCAATAAAAACTCTTGAAAAGAAGGGTCTGCAGGCAATCCACTTTCTGGACCACCTTCTGTCTGTCTTAGATAGTGGTTATTTTTCTTTCAATAGATTATTTTGTATTCTTAACCTTGTTGCTCCTAGGACTCATTCTTTGATTTTAGAGAACACAAATTCAGCATTTCAGACATCTAGCAGGTTGGAAGCTCTATTTCCCATATATTATTTTGGGGTCTATATATCATGCCTATGTCATATACCCAGTATTATTTTGAGGTCTTCTATTGAGATATTAAGACAGAGGTAAGAGTTTGCTTTTGTTTCACAGATCCTGGATTGTTATTTCCTTAGTAAATCAAAATTTTTATGCTTCAAATTTATTTTGTGTCTTTGTCAATTGCTTAGTGTTTTGTTAAGATGATAATAAATTTAAGTTGAGAACATGAGAAGATTGTGATGCTTTTTTTGATGGGAGATTTATTCCTGCTTTGTATATGTTGCATTTGAACTAAGTTGCTCAACTTACTAGTGTTCCTTGTTTTATCTGACTGTTGTGGTTACCTCAGAAACAGTGCTAAGGAAAAGTTGTATTAGAGCACTTCTGGTGGACTTTGATATGAAATACTGTAATTTTTTTTCTTTAAATAATATCTAGTCTATATTTTACATAGGCTTTTATTTATTCCTTATTGAACTTTAACAAAGAGTAAGTACTCTGCCAGCTAGTTAAAGGTTTGTAGGGCAGGTGCTACACTCTTAAAAGCAGAGGTTAAGTTTTCTAGCATCTTTTGGTGAATCCCTATTGAAGCTAATTGCCAGTGGAATGCTGCCCAGAGAGGCAGTCGAGTTCCTTTCCAGAGACTGATCTCTGGTTGTGTGGAACAATGGAAACTGAGAGGACTACTGGTGGGTCACGGTCAGGGACCTTCTCAGGCAGATACCCGAAGGCCAGTGGAGACCGGGTGGAAGCTACCTTCTGACAGTCTGACTGGGTGACCAGCAGACAATTGCCACTTACCTATTATTCCCACCTGCACTCCTCAGTGAAGTGAGGGATAACTCTTGCAGTAATCTTCTGGTACCCCCTTTTCTGGAGTGACCAGAGATGCTGATTAGAGTCATTTCTTTTTTTTTTTTTTTTTAGGGTATAGATTCTGTTGAGTTGAGCTATGACTTGAGATTTTTCTCTCTGTTTGTAAATTAGAAGTCCCAGGTTTTCTCCAACTTACTGGGAGTTGACTTTAGAACTACCTTATCATTTGATCACTCCTCCCTTCAGAAATCAGGCTGGGGCAGCTTGCAACAGCTGTTTGCATTTCATGAAAGAAAGCAGCTATCAAGCGAATGATTCACATTTGTGCCTGGCATATGCTAACTAAGAGTAAAAAAGAGATTTTGGTCAGCCTTTTTTTTTCTTGCATGCATAGAAATAGATAAATGTATCTTTACTAACATGTAAATTGTGAGTGCTAGACAATGAATATAAATTTAATCTGTGAGATTCAGAGATGTAAAAACTTAAAAAAAATCAAACCCTTGTTTTGCTGATAGAAAAGTTATCTAGGTGATTAGGTAGATAACAGGAATATCTTAGGACCATTTTGCACTATGAGTTTTCTTTAAGCCATTTTAACCTAACCATTTTTTTCTAGAGGTGATCTCCTCTGAAGGCTGGGAAGTGGTCCAACTACTTACAACTCACTTTTTGGTATTTGCCCTATTTTTCAAAGAAGTAGAAATCAGTGTTTTATACTTCCTGCTTCTGCTGAGCTATCTCTGTGGCCCTCCATTTTTCAATAGCTAAAACTGGAGAGATCTATGACAAAATATCAGACTCCATCAGTAAAGAGGTCTAAGTGGGCTATAATAACTATTCCAGTTCCAGAAGAACAATTTCTGGAGTTGGCTCTTTCCTCTACCTGCCTTTCCATTCTAGTGCTCATGGTTTGATTATATATCTTCTAATTCTTCAAACAATTTGTTCTTCCATAGAGGCTGCCAAATTCCAAGTAACTATGCAGCTTGAACTAACAATAAATGTGCTAGACTCCTTTTACTGAGTTACACTAGATCAACCTTGTAAAGAGAGATCATAACTGCTAAACCATAACATGATTTCTATCTAAGGTCAAATAGATTAGAATTCTGGAGAAGGCCCTTGACTGTGGTTCTCCCTACACTGACACTGCTAAGCTTGAAGCAGCTACATGGAAACTATGACCTTTCTCCCCTAGCTACAGTTAGGGAAAGCTCTTTTGGGAGGGACTATTGTAGACAACTAATTTTGTTATGAATATTAGACAGGGTTGGGACCTCAGAAGACATCTGTGGCTAGAGGCACATTTACTGAGGGCCAGGCTTCAAGACAAAGAGGAACAATGACACCCATATACAACCCCTAAGTATGAATAGCAGTTATTGATATTCTACATAGGCATCAATTCTGTTAGGTGGGGAACCAAAACTTCTGTATCCTGTTCCTTCCCAGAAAATCCTGGATCATTCCATGTGTGCTTGCTATGCGCCTTGCTAATCCATCTGATCCCCACTTATACCAATATTACCTAAGTGACTATACCTGTAATCTTATTGATTTACCATACTTTTGTCCTGCCTCACGCCCACCTTGTGATTTCCCATTGGACCAATATTATCTAAACAACTGTACTTGTAACCTATTATCCAACTATAGTTTCATACCATCTTGAACCTGAAGGACCCCAGAGGACAAGATTTGTGGCTCACTTTGTGGCTGTCCTTAATAAAACACCCTTGAAAAGTGGGGTCTTCAGGTAACATACTTTCTGGACCTTCTTTTGTCTCTCTTAGATACAATTGATCTTTCTCTTAATAAATTCTTCTTACTCTGAGCAACCTCATTTTCCCTAGAATTATTATTTTTATTTTAGAGAATACAAACTCAGCATTTTAGACATCTAGCAGGTTGGGAGTTATAGTATTTGCTTTATATTATGTGGAGTGCCATGTATCCTCTCTATATCATGCACCCTTTATCAGTTTTGTCAGTTGGATGTGAATAATGAGAAGTGTTTTTCTGAGAGGGAAGGGTTATTACACTGCTGTGCTCTGGAACTCTCTTCAGAGTGACCCCAAGGCTTCACATATTTAGTGCCTAATGGCAGGCAGGTCTGGCATGACAGCTGAACTCTTTCCTTCCTCCCTCCTTGTCCCTTCTCTACCATGTGTGGGTTCTCTGAGTGCTCCACAGTGGGAGCTTAGGGGCAAGTGTGAGTCAAGCACCCACTCTGGCCTCTTGTCACTTGGAACAGTTTTCTCTAAAGACAAGTCACCCTGTCATGGTGGATTCTTAAAAATTATTGCTGAGTGACAGAATGATTCAATATGGTATGATGTAATGATTGTGTTGCTACCATGCCTCTCTCAGTTTTGAGACTAAAGAGGTTGTTTTTGAGCATCAGGCAATTGTGTCATGAATTATATTATTGATCTATTGAAAGGATTTAGCTGTTGGAATCTCTGAAGTCCCTGGACTGTGACTAACCATCTGCAGTCAGGGCATAAATAAATAGGTTAGGTACATGGTAAAATACCCAAAAGGAGAAAAGAGGAAGAATAGAGGAAGAGTGGGAGAAAGCTGTGACAATGTGTGACCTTTGTGTCTGCACTTGTGAAGTGGAGTTATCCATTCTCGACCTTACATGGCTCTGTCTGCATCACCTACCAATGTCCTTCACTTGTTGATCCCTATTAGTATTGTATAGGTGTATTGATCAGGTCCAAAACTTGTAACAACATTTCTTAAGCCCCTGCCTCTTAGCACTTGTTTCTTAGAATGCAGGAGTGCACGTTACCTTCAATGGCTATTGGGATTTAGGACTTCTCTTTTCTGCATTCTCCTTTTTTCAAAGAAGTAAAGAGGAGTTTGAATTGATACTGAAGAAACTTTTAGCTCCAACTCTCTGTGAGTATGAAATACTGAGTGGCACAATCAAATTGCTGCGGCCTCTCCTTTTCCCTATAGTTTTGGTCAAGTTAATAAATGAGCTGATTTTTCTTATGTAAATGTCTGTATCTGTCTATCTATCTATCTATCTATCTATCTATCTATCTATCTACCTATCTATCTATCATCTATCGTTTACCTGCCTGCTTACCTACCAACCTACCTACCTACCTGATACTGTAGTAGTGTGAACTTTTGGTAATATTGCTTAGTGATTCAAAGGAAGAATGTGAATGTTATCACAATAAAAGAACAGTAGAAAGTGGAAAAGAATAAGTTTCCACCCCAAAAGTATTTGGACTCTTGGTTGCAGTCTTAGTGAGATGGATCTATTGCATGTTTGGATGTGTGTTTGATTTTAGCCTCAGCCTGTTAGAAAACTGGAGAAAAATGGCACTCATTATCCACTATCAAATACCTGTCTATAGTCATGTCACAGTACTTATAATACTTTTAGTGGGAATATTTGATATTACTTGATACTCCCCAAGAGAACACAAGACATCGCAGTAAGAGAGGGAATATGGTGCTTTCTGCAATATTAACCAAGAAGAAAACAGAAGTTTGGTACACAGTGGGATTTGCTTTAGCTTATTAAAACTATGTTTGCTAAAAAAATGTATTAGTAGGAAAATGTGTGGATTGTTTCCTTCTTTTAAATATTTAGAAGAAATAAATATGTGATTCTGAAATAGCTTGGGTGGGTGTCTTTTGTCACATTGTAGAACCACTGTCAGGAGAAGGCAACTGTGACTAAAAATGGGGATGAGGGACAGGTGGCAGCAGGAGGACCTGCCTGTGAAGGCATGAGCTCGACTGGCTCCTTCTGGAACTCCTCCCACCCATGCCCATAAGTAGCCAGAGGGGGAGACACAGGTGGTGATCCCGTGCCGCATTTTCCTCCATTTTAAATTTGTTAGTTGGGGACTGAATGTGCTTGTCTTATAGTCACTTGTCCTTTTTAGTTCCTGAGAAGAGAGATGGTTTCTTTGTCCCTCCAACTCAATAATCTGTAGTTATTCCAGAATAAAAAGAAAAACAAAACCACGAGACTATTTATTTGGGAAGTTTCTTAATACAGGAAGATGCCTTGAATGTGGCATAGCCCTAGCCATATGTGGTGGTGCCACCTGCCTGCCTCCCACCCAGCATTTGGGGAAGCTTCCTAGGATGCCTGCATCCTGGGTGACAGCATGTAGGTGGCTCAGGCGGGCCTGGAAAGATGGGTGTGGGAGGCCTGAGAAAGAATGAATAATCTGTAGCTTCTGGACAGCACCCTGCTGTTCTCAGTGGAAGAGTGGCTGGTCTGCCCACTTCTCCATGCAGTAATTATTTGTTGCTGGGTCTGGCAAACCAATGTATACTTGCGTCACTTCACAGTAACAGGCACAGATACCTGTTTGGTAAACTGGAGTGATTTTGTTGAGGGAAGACACTAAGCACAGTAAAAATTTGACTTGTGAAAATTTATGATTAACCAGACTTTGTATTTCTCACTTGCATCACTTCATTTAATTTTTTTTTTTTTTTTTTTTTTTTTGGTGGAACTAGGGATTGAACTCAGCCCCTTGTGCTTGTCAGGAAAGCATGAGTTTCCTGACAACTTTGAGGCTCCCATTAGAGTCTCCTAGCTATTCAGTGATAGAGGCAGATTTCAAGTTGGGACCATCTTATTCCAGAACTTCCTAAGGAGGCCATTGCACTAGACATTGTTAAATGTAAGAATGGAGGCATACTTGGGGCTGCTGAGCTGGAGAATGAAGGTTGGATCCACATTTGAGTTTATTCAAGCATTTTAGAGAAAGTATTTCTTTTTTTATTTTATTATTTATTTATTTTTTATTTTATTGAAGTACAAATACCAATGAGACAGTTTTAAGACACCTTAACAGGATGGATTTGATCAATTAATACATTGCAAACTGTTTTCATAATGTTTTGGTATCATACAAGGTGCATGCATGATATTATACTTACAGACATTATTATTAGCAGATGTCTCTTATCAGTAAATTAAGAGAGTTTGCGTATCTTATTTTTTATATCTGAATTATATCAAAGATTAAATAATTAATACTTTCTACTTTGTTATTTTCCTAGTGGTTGTCCATAGTACTAGAAGCGAACATAATATCCTGTCCAACCACCATTAGTGCAAATCTTGCCTCTCATAGAATTATGTAGAAGCACAGTGTTATCTATCCCAACTGTACTGTCCATACACACACATCATGATTCTTCCTTTCTATACCAAGGAAATACAAAATTTCATAATAAGATGATAGGAGAATAACAATAGTTAATATATTACATATTATTATGTTTAAACTAGTTACTCAGAGCATAAGATACAAGCATAAGGAGTTTTCCAATTGATATTTGCACAAGCCATCCTTTTCTATGAACTGAGACACTAACAGTGTTAAATAATTTACATATTTTTTTTCTTTTCCCCTTTCCTCCATCCTAGTTCCTTTTTTCTTTTTAACAACTTTTTTTTTCCCATTGCACAATACCTATTGTACATTTTGGACCTTATTTACTCTTTCAATTTCTCATGCCAGGGATAAAAATACATTGTTTACACATGTGAGACTGCTTTATTTCACTTATGAGTACGGTCTCAAGTTGCACCCATTTACCTATAACAGTTGCAAGTTTATCCTTCTTTATGGAATAAGTAGTACCTCAGTATATAAAAATACTATATCTTTTATAACCATTTCTGGGTTTATAAGCATTTGGGTTGTTTCCAAGATTCAGCTATTACAAATTGTTCAGCTACAAACATGTGTGCGCATATATCACTGTGGTATGATGTTTTTAATTCTCTGGGGAAGATACCAAGAAAGGGAATAGCTGAGTCAAGCAAAACTTCTAATTCTAGTTTTTTAAGGAAGCAGAAAACTTCTCCACACTGATTTCCACAGTGATCGTACCAGCCTACATTTGCACCCCACCAGCAGTGGAGAAGGGTTCCTGTTTCCATACATCTCCAGGATTATTTGTTTCTTTCTTGCTGATAGTCAATCTTTCTGAAGTGAAATGAAATCTCAGTGTTGTTTTAGTTTGTATTTCATGAATGACCGATGTTGCTGAACATTTCTTCATCTCTTTATTTGCCATTTGTATTTCTTCACCTGAGAAATTGGTATTCATCTCAGATGTCCCTCTTTGGATTGAGTCTTTGAATTTGGAAGGCCTTCATTTTTCAATTCTCTATATGTTCTAGATAGAAATCTTTTGTATGAGAGACAATTGGCTAAAACTTTTTCTCAACCTGTGGGTTGTTTTTTCACTCTTTCAATGATTTCTTTAGATAGGCAAAAGCTTTTTTAGTAAGATGAGATCCCAGTTAGTGATTCTTTGAAATATTTCCCACACAAAGTTTGGGCTTTGTTCGTGAACTCTGTTTATACCTATGTCTTCAAGATTTCTACCCATTTTCTCTTCAGTAGATTTAGTATTTCTATTTTCATATTTAGATCTCTGATACATTTTGATGTTAGTTTAGTGCATGGTAATAGACAAGGATTGAGCTCTAGTCCTTGGCATATAGAGAGTCAGTTTTTCCAGTACCATTTATTAAAGAGGTTATCATTCTTCTAGTGAACATATTTGGTCCCTTTGTCAAAGATAAGGTGTCCATGTGTGTCTGTAGCTGTGTCTGAATCTTCTGTCATGTTCCACTGATCCTCAGGTCTGGGTTTTATTTTTGCCAATACTATGCTGATTATATTACAGAAGTTTTATAGTATAACTTCAGGTCACCGATTCTGATGTCTCCTGCCTTGATTTTATTGCCCAGAAATGCTTTTGCCATTGTAGGTCTCTTCTAACTCCAAGTGAATATAAGGAATGTTTTCTCTAGTTCAATGAAGTATTCTAATGGTATTTTGATCAGGATTGCATTAAATTTGTGGAGGATGGATATTTTCAGTATATGGATTCTTTCCAAAAGCAAGGGATATCTTTCCATTTCCTGATATTCTCTTCAATCTCCTTTTCCAGAGTACTGTAATTTCCACTGTATAGATCTTTGCTACCTTTGCGAGATGTATTCCTAAGTATTTCATTTTTGTGGATGTTATTATGAAATGAGTGGTTTCTCTAATTTTACTTTCAGTGAATTTGTTGTTTGTATGCAGGAATGATATTGAGTTTAGGTATTGATATTGCTTCCAGTTATGCTATTGAATTTGGTTATTAAAAGTAGAAGTGTTTTTGGTGGAGTCTTGCGAGTTGTCTATGTACAGTATCATGCCATCGGAAAATAATGATAATTTCACTTTCTTCTTTCCTATCTTTATTCTTCTTATTTCTCTCTCTTGCCTAATTGCTCTGGCTAAAGTGTCCATAACTATACTGAATAAGAGTAATAGTGCACATCCTTGTCTTGTTCCTCATTTTAGAGTAAAAGGTTTCAGATATTTTTTCCTTTAGTGTGATGTTGGCTGTTTGTTTGTCATAGATTGCTTTTATCAGATTAAAGACCATCTATTCTGACTTTTTGTAGAGTTTTATCTATTTATTTATTTGTATTTTGACTTGGAGAATGAAAAATAGAAGCAAAAACAAATAGAAAAAATGACTTTAACAGGGTAACATAAAACAATACATATGTTACAGACTTTCAGAACAGGGACAGCTAATATATATATAAAATAAAACAATCTAACCATAGAGGTGGATTATTCACAGAAGTTGCTGACTTGAGCCATTCACAGTTCAGTATATTAATATGACTTTACTTTATATAACTCCATTTTTATACTTTTCTGTTGGATGGTTAAGACCGAATTAAAGCAAGACCTATACAACAAGAAATGTAACTTTTGTACCAGATAAGGTCAGTCAGGTACCCTCAGGGTTTATCCTGTAACCCTGTACCACACTTTGTAGATCCCTTGTCAGTGTCAGCCATGCAGATGAGTCATGGCCATTGCTTGACTAATTTGCACTCTGTGGAAGCCTGAGAGAAAGTTTTCTCTCCATGTGACTCTCTTCAGGCACACTGTAGATCATTGGTTACCTTCCTCTGTGGCTCTATAATCTCCTTGATCAGAAACTTTGGGGCACAACTCAGTTACATGATGTTACAGTACAAATTCTCCTATGTCCTGAGTCTTCACTGACCTTGAAAGGCTAGGGCCAAAATCTTGGCTTATCTTGTAGACTTTCCTTTTCTCAAATTTTTGATCTGGAAAGTTAGGTTGTTAACCTTCCAGAAGAGAAGTTTATTATTATCCTGCAACATATGCAGTTCAGTTTACCCACACTTTGTCTAAATATCAGACATCATAGGCATAACATGGGACATGTATTTTCTATCAAGTATTGAGACACTAAACTCTAAGTTATATTCTTCTACAGAATATGAAGAAAAATTAAAAAATAGTAATTAACACTTACATATATTTACATAGATATTTAGAAATCTATCCACATACAGCATTGTAGCAGGACTGTCTTGTGACATTTTGTCATGTTTTTCATTTATTATCCTTTTTTAAATTTTTATTTATTTATTTTTTTTACTCTTTTTTTTCCTTTCATTTTATTGAAGAACAAATGTCACTCAGACAGTTTCAAGACACCTTAACAATACAGATTCGATGAATTAATACATTGCAAACTGTTTTCATAACGTTTTGGTATTGTACAAGGTGCATACATGATATTATATTTACAGATATTATTTTAGCAGATATCTCTTATCAGTGAATTAAGAGTGTAGCTGCTTACTTATCTTTTATACCTGAATTATATCAAAAATTCAATAACTATTTTCCTAGTGGATGACCGTAGTACTAGAAGACGACATAATATCCTGTCCAACTACCATTAGTGCAGATCTTGCCTCTCATAGAATTATGTAGAAGCACAGCATTATCTATCCCAACTGTACTGTCTATACACACACATCATGATTTTTTTCTTTCAACACCCCTTCCTTTGTCTACACCTGTCAAAAGTGGGCACTCCATTGACATTCAACTAACTTAGGTGCTTGAACTCAACAACACAATCCAACACCATCCAGCATTCTACAGCCACAGTGAGTTACTCAAAGAAATTGTCTATCATAGCCATTTACAGCTCAACTTAATATTATGGCCTCACGATGTATACTTCATTTTTATACTTTTCTGCTGGATGATTAAGACCTAGGTAGATCAAGACTTATATACCAACACACGAACTTTATATTTCCTATGTGGTCAGTGAAGTCCTCTCAGGGTTTATCTTGTAGTCCTGTACATTATTCTGTAGTTCCTTTGTCTGTGTCATGCATGTGGATGAGTCACGGCCAATGCTTGACCAGTTTGCTCTCTTTGAGAGCTTGAGAGAAAGTTTTCTCTTCATGTGACTCTCCCCAGGCACACTTTAGAACTTCAATCTCTTTCCTCTGTGGCTCCATAATCTCCTTGTTCAGAAAATTTGGAGCTCAGCTGAGTTTCATGATGTTGCAGTACAGGTTCTCCTATGTCCTGAGTCTTTGCTGACCTTGAAAGGCTAGGGCCAAAATGTTGGATGGCCTTGTGGTTCTTCTATTTCTCCGACTCTGACTTGTAATCTTAGGTTGTTAACCATCCAGAAGAAAAGCTGATTAGTTTCCTGCAGCATATGCCATTCACTATGCCTTATCTCACTCAATTGATTTTACTTGTTGTACGTTACCTTTTGTATTTCTTCTTTTCGCTTGTTATACTAGGGAGACTATACGATATTTACACATGTGTGTCTGGTTTATTTCACTTATGAGTATATGTTCAAGTGGCATCCACTTCAGTATAAATGCTTCAAACTTATCATTCTTAATAGCTGAGTAATACTCCATTATATAGAAATACCACATCTTTTTCAGCCATTCCTCATGTGATGGACATCTTG